>VMDO01013458.1:0-58140 GCA_007922755.1 Pedetes capensis
CCCACACCACACTCCCACACCACACTCCCCCACACTCCCACACTGCACTCCCACGCACTCCCACACCACACTCCCACACACTCCCACACCACACTCCCACACTCCCACATGCACACTCATGCACGCCCCCAGATGCCACATTCACTCACATACACACCACAGGTATGCACTTACGCTGACCCACACACTCACACAGGCTCACACACATGCACACTCACACACACTCCACGTGTCATGTTCACACTCACACACCAGTGCTGAACTCCCCTACACCCGCACAGCCTCAGACGTGCACACTTACACACATCACGCTCACGGCTTCTGACGCATGCACAGACCCACATGTCCTCACACACAGTACACTTGCCCGCTCACACTCACATTTGCTCCCTTATGCACCACTCGTAGCATCTGACCCCCACCACATTCACACACACACACGCACCTACACACACGCTCCGCAGGAGAAGACGGCCCATCTAGAATGTCGGCATTAAGCAGAGGAGCGAAGCCTGGGTTCCCTGGAGCCGGGAGGTAGACATCGCACTGAGCAGCCTGAGCGCATACAGCTGGGGTGACCTCAGAAGCACTCAAGCTGAAAAACCTTCCATGTGGCTCAGAGACCGTGGGAACCCCTTGGCATCCATCAGAAGCAAATAAAAATCCTTTCTGGAAAATACTAAATTCACTCAGATTTCAAAAACATTTTTTTTTTTTACAGAGTTCCAAAGAAAATAATAAGCAGCTCTCAGCTAAGAAATAAGAAGTTACTGATGACACCAGCAGACACAGCACCATGACCAGAAAGCAGCAGAAACACCTGCGTCAGGCCTCGGAAGGTGGCGCTGAGACGTCAGACGCAGACTGGGAAATAACTGCTTCCAATAGGCACCAGCCAGTGAGAGAGAGGCTCAAGGCATGGGTCCTGGGTAGGATACTTGGAAAATAACCCATCAGTACTCTTACAGATGCTAATACAGCATTCCTAATTTAAGTCAGGTAGGCAGATTAAGAGAGCTCCCATATCAGAAGAGAAGGCCTCTGAGCCAGGATATAGTTGTTGTAGTTAGGTGCCTTCGAGTCATCGGTATCTGACTCATAGTGACCCTATGAATAACAGGCGAAACACTATTATCAGTGCTCCTCTGCTATTCATAGAGTTTTCAATGGCAGACTGTTTTTTGGGAGTGGGCTGCTGGGTCCTTCTCCCAAGCCTGCAGCCCTGCACCTGGTGTTCCCAGGCGGTCTCCCATCCAGGTACTGACCAGGCCCGACCCCACTTAGCTTCCGAGATCTGATGGGACTGGACGCCACAGGGCTACGGCTGCAGGCCAGAGCCAGGATATAGAGTTAAAGGAATTATCTAGTGTAGCAAGAGTAGTACAAGGAAAGCACCTGGGAACAGCCGTAAGCACGCGGGAGTGCAGAAGGCTCACCAACACCCTGGCAGAATGAAGGAGGGGAGGGACAATGAGCACAGGCCATGTCTGAATAATTAGCAACTCCTTGACAGAAATGACAAAAGCCACAGAAGCTGGGTGAGCCTGAAGCAGGATAAACCAAAAGAAACCACACAGAGACATCAGGGCAAAGCTGCAGCACACCAAAGCCAAAGCCGCGATCCTAATGCAGCCAGAGCGCGAGCTTGGATGGCCTCCAGGTGGAGGTGGATGCGGAGGCGTCCGCAGCCTCCACAGCTGCTGCCAGGAAGTGGGAAGGCAGAGGAAGGAGCCAGCACCTGCCAGCCGAGGGGAGCACTCCGTGAGGGAAGCGAGGCCCCTTGAGGAGCTCGCTCGCAGCTCCCCTTCCAGGCACCCCATTCTGTGGGAACCACTCCCGTGGCAGGCCGGGGACAAGCCCAGCTGCACGGTGGGGTCTGGGGTGAGACCTGTCTTGGCCATCTCCTGCTCAAGTCCTGCCTTGCTCCTCGCCCGTGGTGACGCCATGTGAGGCTGTGGCGCCCCTCACACCTTGGCTGGCTCATGGGACACCTTCCCCTTTGCTGGGTGCTGTGGCTGCTGGCAGGAACCACGGGGTTGGGGTGGCACCGCGGCTTCACCCTGGGGCTTCTCTTTCTGCCTGATCGGATGTGGGAAGGGCGGTGGTGGCATCTCTTGGATGGGCTCATTTGAGAACACATGCGTGGGGAGGCCAGCCTGCCATCCAGGCACACAGTGGTTGCCTCTGGCTTTTGGAGGCAGCCCATCTTCCAGGTGGCCTATTGGGGAAATCTTGCCCATGGCACATGTGGCGGAGCCTGGGCTGTCATCTGGACCCCTTCGATGGAGGCCCGGAGGACACCTTCACCCCTTCAGGGACTGCTTCCGCTGCAGAGAGCCACCTCGACAAGGCCACACCCTCTCTGGGAGTCCCACAGCCAGTGACAGTGAGAGTCCCTCCCGCAGAGCGGGTGCCTGGAACCCTGTGTCCTGACCCTCGTTGGGCCTGGGTACAGCTGCAGGGCGCTCTGGAGTCTCTGGTCCCCTCAGGGGCCCTCCTTGCACCAAGCCCACAGTGACAGAGTGGTCCCACCCCTCACCTCAGGGTCCTGTCCTCCCTCCCTCAAGGGAGAGGGCACGGGTAGCCCTCACGCCACAGACTGCCGTGGCCAAGCGGAGGAGAGGCCCGCAGGAGGTCGGCTAACCCTCTCCCGGCCCCTGCCACCCGCCCACCCACCAGCCATGGGGCTGGGCGAAGGCAGGGACGGGGTGGGCACCTGTTTTTCGGCCTGGCGCCTCGCCTCCCTCAGCTCCAGCTTGCCCTGCAGGCGGAGCATGCAGCTGGCCGTCCTGGCCAGCTCTTGGGCCAGCGTGTCGTTGGCTGTCTTCATGTGCTCCAGCTGGCCCCGCAGGAGGGCGTTCACCTGCGACAGGCCCGTGCTCCTGCGTGGACAGAAGCCACAGCGGCGTGTGGTGGTGCCGAGTCCCAGGCCCAGGCCCAGGAGCTCCAGGAGCCCAGCCCTGCTGACCACCCACCACCCGCGGCAGGGGCTCTCCCAGGGGCCAGCCTGGGGCCCTCCCTCTGTCCTCAGACCCCTGTCCTTCCCCACAAACTCTCCTACTCTGCCCCCACAAGGAGCGAGAACGTCTCTTTTTGCCTGATCCCATGTGGGAAGACCAGGCTGGGATTTAGCTCAGTTGGTAGAGCACTGTTCTGCAGTCTCTGAGGTCCCGAGTTCGATTCCCAGCACCACAAAATGGGAGCGGGACCTGGCAATCCACTCCCAAGGCAATCCTGAAACAGTCAGCTATTGAACACCCTATGAGGGTCACTGTGAGTCAGACTCGACTTGATGGCACCTAACAACATGTGGGAAGAGCGGTGATGGCGGTGGGTCAGGTTGCGAGGGGCCGGCCTCTCCCTGGACCCCTCTCCCCCAGAGCAGGTCTGCATGTGCTGCGTAGGGACCTCCTGCCGGAGGGCCGGGACCCAGGGCCTGACCCTTGAGGCAGCCTGGGAGGACTCCTTGGGTGCCGTCCACCCTCAGGGGCTATTCTTCCCCTTACAACTGGCTTTCCAAATGCCCCTCAGCACGCTCTTCCTTTCCAGAGTCCCCGAGGGTGGACCAGCTGCAGAGTCCCACAGGCAGCTGAGCGGGAGACTAGACCGTCCAGACGCTGCAAGGCCTCTCCTTCCCGAACCAAGTACCTGGCATGGCCTGGGTGCTGGAGCTGCCGCTGGGGGTGCAGACACTGGGGCCTGGGGCTGGGGCTGCTGATGGGAGAGCTGAGCTTACTGTAGGGGGGCCGGGTCATGCTGGGTTTAGTCCTGGGGTGCCAAGGGATGATGGCTTAGTGCTGGGTTAGTGTTGGGTGCTGCGGTGGCCAGTGGGGTGGCTGTATGTAAAGGCTCTCCAGGTTGTTGTTGTTGTTAGGTGCCGTCGAGTCGGTATCCGACTCATAGCGACCCTCATGGGGTTTTCCATGGCTGTTTCGGGATTGCCTTGGGAGTAGATTGCCAGGTCCTGCTCCCATTTTTGCGGTGCTGGGAACTGAACTAGGGGCCTCAGAGACTGCAGCGCAGCGCTCTACCAACTGAGCTAAATCCCAGCAAAGACTCTCCATAGCCCCTGTATAAACCCCCGATAAGCTCACGGTTCACAGAGTTGAATGTGACCTGCCCTTCGGCCTGTGCTCCCTGTGGCTTTCACGAGACTCTGGGCATGACACGGTGCCCCATCTCTAGGGCGTGAGTGTGGTGAGGAGTGGGGGTGGAGGGCTGGGGCCCAGCTCTGGTCCCAGCTGTCACTCTGCCTTCCTTCGGTCAGGGGCGAGGCTCACTTGGAGCTCGGGAGGCCACCGTAAGGGAGGCCAGCACCAGCCCCTCACCCCGCGGCCGAGAGCCCTCTGTGCTGGCTGTCCCCTGGCTTGTGACATGGGAGGAAACGTAATACCACCCAAGCTGCAGGCGGCCTCGGAGAAACCACAGCTGACTCCCCCCTTCCTCACTCAGCGATGCGGTGGGGTTAGGATCGAGTGGGGGGTCCCGTGGCAAGTAAGAGGGAGAGCAGCGAGGGGCCCAGCTGCGCCTGCTGCCGCCCCTCCCAAGCTCCTTCCCCGGCACCAACCCTCACAGCAAGGTTGACTCTGAGTGGCTTTGGGAGCGTTGGCCAGGAGCTGCCCGGTGCAGTGGGGGCGCTGCCTGTACCCCCACGGTAACGCCATGTCCGCTGCAGCCTGGTAGCCCACCGGCGCCTCACCTCTGCTCTGCAGCCTCCAGACGGCCCAGGGCCTCCTCCAGGTCTACACTGTGCTCCAGCTCTGACCTCCTCAGCTGAGCCTCGGTGGTCTCCAGGCAGGCCTGCAGCTGGACAGGGGCGGCAGCCTGCGTGGGCAGGGGTAGGACGAGGGCCTCTCTGGCTGCAGCAAGGGTGGGGCAGGGCAGGGCGGGGTTGGATCTGGGCCAGACGGCTGGTTATCTACACCGTGCCCGTCCCAGGTGCCCGTGGCTGGTGGGGTGGGGGTGCACGCTGGCCGAGCTGATGTGTGGATCCCAGCCAGCCTGGGGGTAGTGTGGGTGTGGTGGACCCAGGGGAAGGCGGGGCTTTGGAGGTCCCAGGGACCCCATACTTCCCTTACAGATGGGTAAACTGAGACCCTGGTTTATCTGGCAGCTGCACAGCCATCGAGGAGGGGGACGCCATCCAGCCACAGAAGGGCGGGCAGGGGTGAGCCCGGCTGTGGGGCGACCCCTCCAGGGCATGAACCTGGGCTCCTTTGGCTGGATCCCTCTCAGTGTGGCACCCCGTCCTGGCAGTAACCAGAGGGGCATAACCAGAGGGGCTGGTAGGCCACCAAGACCTTGGCCTGCCAGCCCAGAGCACTGCCCCTGGGCATTGAGAATGGAGACCAGGCCCCGCAGCTAGGCGAGTCAGGAGGTCACACCCAGGGGCCCCTGCCCAGGGCCACACTGTCCTGTCTGAGGCAGGGCTCCAGACCTAGGGCTTAGGAGCCCTGGGGTGGAGAAAGGCCTGGGTGAGAGCTGGGGGAAGGGCAGGAGGGCCTGAGGGCCACGGCAGGATGAGAAAGGGGGTCAGGGGGCCTCACAGGGGTTGCAGTGTTGCCAACGCTCGGGCACGCGGGCCACCAAGACCCCCGTCCACCTGTGTGCTTGGAGGTAACTTGGGGCACGGCGGGGTCTGTAGCCCAGGTCTGACTGACTCAGGCGGCTCACTAATCTGTCGGCTGGACTTCCGCGGCTTCTGTTCCCTCTGGCCTGCTCCCCACATCGCTGGCCCCGGGCTAGGAAAAGCCGCCAACCTCGAGGGCTGCCCTGCTGCCCAGGGCTCATGGCGGCCTTGGGGACACAGGGGCTCCTGGGCTGGGTCAGGGGAGGGCCTCATGGTCCTGGCTGCCCTCTTCCCGGCCACGTCCACTGTGGGTCCTCAGGACTGGACTCCCACAAGCTACAGGAGACTGTGCCTTTCCCACGTGGGGTCGGCATGGCGGAAGGTGGCAGAGGGCGGGACCTACGGGAGCAGGTGCCCCTCTGGGGCCTGGTGCTGTGGTCTGTCCTGGGAAGCCTTCGGGGAGCCCTCGGCCCTCAGGTGTTGTTTGCTGATCCTTGGCCGTGTACCAGAGAAAGAGCAGATCTGGTTCAGGCCTGAGCCAAGCCTCAGTTTCCTCATCTGCCCTCCCATGTAGGGCTCGGGTAGGGGTCGGATGATGGCAGGGGGGCAGGGTCAGAGCCCTCCCAGCGCAGGCTGCCCCCTCACCCTGCCCCTGCTCCACACCCAGGCCTGTCTCGGAAGCCATCACATTTTGGACAGAGGCCTGGCCTAGCACCCTTTTTCCTCAGTTTCCCTGCCTACAGACGGAGGCCTCTCTGGCCCACAGGACCACTGAACAAGCATCTGATCACACATTAGACGTGGCCGGCTCGGGACAGAGGCCTGGCCTAGCACCCTTGTTCCTCAGTTTCCCTGCCTACAGACGGAGGCCTCTCCGGCCCACAGGACCACTGAACAAGCACCTGGCTGCGGCTCCCTGGAGAGCACTGAGTGCGGGAGATCAGAGCCCCAGCGGCAGCCCCTCTGGTCCCCTGGGTTCCGAGGGCCTGGCCAGCCAGCTGCAGTGGCTGGGGCTCAGGCGGAGCCGCTTCCCTGCAGGCTCTGCCTCAGGCTGGGGCCTGGGCTTTGCTGGTTTCCTCCTCTTTTCTGAGCTGGTTTCAGGTTGATACTGGTTGAGGCCCTGGGACCAGTGGATCAGGACTGACCAGGCCCCCCCCCCCCCAGGCTCCCCGGGCAGGTGAGACGCACACACTCTGGGGACACCTGCCCTGCTCTGCCTGCTCCCCCTTGGCCTCAGTTCCCCTGTCTGTCACCCAGGGGCTGGGTGTGTTTGTTGCAGCTGACCCAGCATCCTTCCTGCTCTGGGGACTTGCTTTTGGCCCCACAGGTCGCCGTGAGCGAACCCCGCAAAGGGCCAGCCCGTGCCCACTGACCTGCCCAGCCCCAGCTGCACACTCACCCGCTCGCTGACCACGTGGTACCTGCCGGCCAGCTCCGCCTTCTCTGCGCCGGCCTGGGCCAGCAGGTCTCCCAGCCGGGCCAGCTCTGCCTGCAGGAGCTCACTCTCCTCCTGCACGTGGGCCGTGGCCACCGGTGGCTCCCGCTTCCCTGTGGAAACAGCGTTCAGCTCAGCTCGGGCGGCCAGGTGGAGGCCCTGCCCGTATCTCCCACTGCTGGGCCGGCCCTGTCCTTCTGGGAGGGGGCTTCCCGTGAGCACTGGGTGCTGGACCTCACTTCCTCTCCTGTGTTTGGGCATTGTGCTGCCTCCTGCTTGTGTTCACCCCTTAACCCATGCCCAGGCAAGTGTGCCCATGGCCCGGAGGCTGGGCAGTGTGCATTCTGCACAGGTCCTGGGCAGCGGTGAGACCCGGCTGCTTCTGTGTAGCAGGTCCTGGTCCTACAGAGGTCCTTACAGCTATTGGCCTCTGGGTCTGGCAGCCCAGCTCGAGAGCCTCCAGAACCCAAGGCCATCCACGGTAAGGGAGGTGTTCCTTGGCTGTCCGTGATTCCTATCTGTTGTTGTTGTTAGGTGCCGTCGAGTTGAGTCCGACTCATAGCGACCCTCATAGGGTTTTCAATGGCTGACTGTTTCAGGATTGCCTTGGGAGTGGGTTGCCACGTCCGTCCTTCTCCCGTTTTTTTTTTTTTTTTTTTTTTTTGGTGGTCCTGGGAATTGAACTCGGGACCTCAGAGACTGCAGAGGGGTGCTCCACCAACTGAGCTAAATCCCAGCCTGTGATTCCTATCTAGGTAGAGCAAAAGAACCCCAGCCGGCTGTTTGTCACGAGGTCCTACAGAGAAGAAGCTGTTCCTCTAGATATCATTTCCTTGTCCTTAGCATGTGTACAGTGGGGTGCCTGGGTCCTTTACCAGACTGGCCCAGCCTCAGGCTACAGAGGGGCCACTAGGACCGTGCAGGCAGCAGCCATGAGCTCACAGGAGGCCAGGCAGGCCCATGGCTGCGTGGCCTCTGTGCGGGCCAAGCCCTAGGAGCCTGTTTCTCAGCGGCAGCATGACAACCAGGGGCCTGGATGAGGAGCAGAGGCAAAGCTCAGCGCCCGGTTGGGACCCAAGACCGTGTGTGCTAGCCTGCAGGACTTCCACTGTAGTGACAGGATGAAGGCAGGTGAGACGCAGATGCCCGTGGTCACAAGTGTGTCACCGTGCAGAGGTTGGCACTCATGCACCAGGAGTGATAGCTTCTGGGAGTCCAGTCCTGAGAACCCGCAACAGACATGGCTGGAAAGAGGGCAGCCTGGCACAGGCCCCTTGAGGCTGGACTCCAGTGTGCTGCCCAGAGGATCCCTGAGGCCCTTGTACCCCCACATCCTCACCTCGGGGTGGCTCCTCGCCCAGGCTGCTGGCCACGATCTCCCGGATGCGGGCAGGCACAGGGGAGGGCAGGGCCCCCTGGCCTTCTCCACGCACAGTCAGCGCCCGGTCTTCCCTGCTAGCCATGGGGCTCAGAATAGTGTCCTCCAACTTCTGAAAAACACCCAGACACCCTGGCTGGCAGGAGCCCAACACAAGCCCATGGGAGACTTGTAGGGAGAAATTGGGAGGAAACTGACAAAAACCCCAAAATGGGGAAAACGGCTAAATCTAGGGAAAATGAAGGTAACTTGGTTGGACGTTTGTACAAAACCCTTCACAAATCCCCTGAACCTAATTGGACAATTGAACTCAAAGCTGATTGGCGCAGGCCATTCCGTGGGCGAGCTATATAAGGAGCTGCACTGCAGCAGCTCGATGTTTTTGACCCAGACCTTTGACCAACAAGGAAAGATCCCATTCTCGCGCAGACCACTGATGAGGAAACAGCTTTCCTGCTCTTGTGCCTGGACCTTCGGTGAGGAAAGAATGCTCTCCCGCCACGACCATCAACAAGGAAAGAACCCGCTCTCCATCTGATCACCGACAAAGCAAGAACTGCCTCCTCGTGACCACCGAGACCACCAACACAGGTGTTTGCCCCTGGAAGGCAAAAGCACCTGAGGCTTTTCCTTTCCCCCATCTCTGCCGGTGTCCCCAGGGCTGCAGGAGTCCGTGCTCCTCACCCGAGGGTCCCGAGTGAATTGTGTTTAATATCTGTGTGCACAGCGCCACTGACTGTCCAAACATCCAGGCCGGACCAGGAGTTGCATGCCCCACAGAGACTGGGGGCCCTGCAGGGTCACCCCAAGGCAGTCAAATGCTCTGGAGAGGGCGGGGTGAGGCTGGGCCAGTCACCCAGGCACATGCCTTGTTCGTCACACCTTAAGGTGGGCATAATGTCCCCCTGTCCCTGCTCTTGGCAGTGAGGAGGAACTGGAGAGGTGGGACTTGTGGGGAGGATTCCCACCCACCATCAGTGCTGTGGGGGCTCTGAGGGGGCTGGGCTGAGCCCTGCCCTAGGTCGGGACACTGCTCCCTCCGGGATGCCGAGAGCGGGTGCCTCTGCTTCTGTCCCTGGAAAGAAACCCACCCTCTCGGCCCACTCAGGCACAGGTGGGCCCACTGCTCGCCCGCATGGTGGGGAGGGGGGCAGCGCCTAAACTCCGTCTAAGGGTCACAGGCTTGGTGCAAGGAACGGGCTGACCACAGGTAGAAGGATTGAGCTTCTCACCTCCCTTTCTGAAAGACCCATATGTCAGGAAGGGACGCTGGGCCCCAGAAGAGGCAGGGCAGGCCCAGGGCCACATGGGTGGGGAATCTGAGGACCAGCAGGGTCAGCATAGTCCCCCCACTGGGCTAGATTCCAGGAGGACGTCTGGGGTGCCCCTCCCTGAGGCTTTCCTCGGACAGCTGCTGCAGGTGGGTGCTGAGAGAGACCCTCCTTCCTGGAGGGCCCTGAGCAGTGAGCTGCCCCGGAAGAGGCCCACATAGACCAAAAGAGGACACAGAACCCCAAAGTCTTCATGAAACGCAGGGACCCAAATTTCCCTAAGGGTATCTGGCTCGGAGTCCAGCCCTGTCAAACACCATGCGGAACGTTAATGTTAACGACAGGTCTTTGCTGTAGGCACACTTTAGTGTTTACTCTCCCTTCTCAGAGCCTGGGACCCACCCCGCAAACCCATCTCCAGGTTCTCCTCGTGACAAATAGCCGGCTGGGGTTCTTTTGCTCTACCTAGATGGGGATCAGGCTGGGATTTAGCTCAGTTGGTAGAGCGCTGCGCTGCAGTCTCTTGAGGTCCCGAGTTCAATTCCCAGCACCGCAAAAATGGGAGAAGGGCCTGGCAATCCACTCCCAAGACAATCTCAAAATAGTCAGTCATTGAAAACCCTATGAGGGTCACTATGAGTCTGATACCGACTTGACCTAAGCAAAGACCTAAGATGGGAATCACCTCCCTTTGCGCGGATGGCCTTGGGTTCCGGAGGCTCACAAGCTGAGCTGCCAGACCCAGAGGCCGATAGCTCTAAGCGTTGAGAATGAGAGGCCGTGGCTCTGAACTTCAGAGTCAGAGGCCTGTTCCCCCTGGGTGCTCAAGGCTTCCCAAATAAGCTAAACTGCCACAGTCAGGGTGATCTCTGACAGCTATCGGACCTTCCCTTGTGTCCGGCTGCCTGGAGCACGTCGCGTGAGCAGATCCTCTCTCGGCAACCGGCCGGCCGGTCACCATGGCAGCTGGCTGCCCTGAACACTTCCCGGGTGCCTGATGAAGGTACGCACCAGCTGCAAGGTCTGCTGCGATCTCAGCCGCGGGAGCCCACCTCACGTCGTGACCACTCAGGATAACCCGCACCAGCCTTGGCTTTGGGAGACCTCACCACTGGCAAGACAAGCTTCGGTGAACTCTAGATGGCCCCGCTCACCTTGCAGCGGGCTTCACGCAGGGGTGTGTGGGGGGGTATGGGGAGGGACTGCTGGGGGATGGGCACTTCCCCTAATGACTCAACAGAAAATTCATGGTTGGTGCAGTAAGAGGCCTGTGGTGGGTCCTTAGTTGCAGCCAGTAACTGATGGACCTCGGAGCTGGGCGGTGGTTGGTGTGAGTTTCAAGCTAAACGCAGGCATGCCACACCCTGTATCTAGCCCTATAGGCAACCTGCCTCCCACCTTTCTGGGTTAACCAGGAGGCGCTTCCGCCCATGCTGCATCCTGGTTTGCAACCCTCAGTCCGATGAAAAGCTTCTCCCGAATGGTCTCTTTGCTTGCTGTGGTCTTTATCACATAAAGCGGGATGGGTTGCTTGTATGAAGAGCAGAAAAGACCCCTGGGGCTTCCAGCCTGGGCAATAACAGCAGCAGCAACAGCAGAAGCAGCAGCAAGGAGTCAGTTGAAGAGTCCAGGAGAGTCGCCAGGAGCTGAGGGCTCTGCCACCCAAAGCTCAGAGCAATACACCAAGAGGCAGTAGCTGAGGGCCCAGCACTCAAGGCTCTGGACGGTAGCTGAAGAGTTCCAGAGAGCAACCCAGGGCTGAAACTGCAGGAAGCTAAGAAAAACAACGGAGAAGCTGAGACCATGGACAGTGAAAGGGTGTGGAGAGCAAAGGGTGGGAGCCTGGACTAAGGAGAGTGCAAGCCCGGTCCCTCAAAGAGTTTGGGAGAGCCACCAAGGGTTGAAGAGCTGTCAGTCCCAACACCCAGAGCTTCAGAGTGTACCACTGGCTGCTAGGTGTTGGCAGTCTGACGTCAGAGCAGCAAGCCCCTGCCTTGAGCACCCAGGGGGAACAGGCCTCTGACTCTGTGAAGTTCAGAGCCATGGCCTCTAATTCTCAAGGCTTAGAGCTATCGGCCTCTGGGTCTGGCAGCTCAGGTGTGAGCTCCGGAACCCAAGGCCATCTGAGGTAAGGGAGGTGTTCCTTGGCTGTCCGTGATTCCCACCTAGGTAGAGCAAAAGAACCCCAGCCGGCTGTTTGGAGAACCTGGAGATGGGTTTGGGGGATGGGTCTCAGGTTCTGAGCAGCATTTTACTTGGGAGGGGCAGTGGGGAGGAGATGGGCCTGGGCGAGGGGACTTCTTGCCAGGTCCTGGGGGCCAGCTTGTTCCACACCAGTAGGAAACTTCCAGACACGGGAAGGTCAGCTCACAGCAGCCCGCTTTAAGGACATCTGAATTTAAGGTGGTGAGTTAAAGACTCAGGAGTTGTAATCCAGTGGCCCGGGAGGCGGAGGCAGGAGGATTGCAAGTTTGAGACCAGACGCAGTCTGTGTAACTTAGCAAGACCCTGTCTCAAAAAGTAAAAAATTGGGCTGGGGGTGCAGCTCAGTGGTCCAGCACTTGCAGAGCATGTGGGTGCGAGGCCCTGGGTTCAACCCCAGTACCGCAAAAAAAAAAAAAAAAAAAAAGAGTGGGGAGTGACCAGTGCTCACCAGGGGCCCTTGGGAGATGATGCCCATTCTCAGGCCCTGGCGGGCAGCACCATAGCTTTCTCAACCCCCCACCCCAGTGTCAGACACTCCTGACTACGCCCACCTGGCCATCACAGCAGGACCTCTCTCCTGGTCCTCACCCACACTGCGGCACCCTGAATCCCCACAGCACCGAGGCTGGTGGGTGACCCCTCAGCGGCCTCCTGCATCCCATCTTCGCCCCCTGCTCCAGTCTGGACTCCCCGGCTCTGCCCCTCAGGCCTAGGCTGCTGGGGGAGGCTTCCGGGGTCCACTCTGCTCCCAGGCCCGGCCTGGCGCTCTCGCCTTCCCCCTGCTCCTGACCCTCGCCGGCCTCTTTCCGTCCCGTGGGCCTCAGCACCCTCTCCTGAATGCTCCTCCGCACAGCTGCCTCCTTCACCTGGACCTCCTTGAACACCCTGCCCTCTCCATGCTGGCCACACACTGCTGAGTCGCCCCAACACCCAGGCTCCCGTGACCCCTGGGAAGGCCTGTGTTAGTCCCCAACGGCCCCGAAGGTTGGCCACTCACAAATGAGCACATTCAGCGCAGGCCCTGGCTAGCCGGCCTCCTTCAGGCCGGGGCGAGGGACACTCGCCCTCCTCATCTCCCCGGAGGACACCCCAGATCTGCTCTGGGTGCCGGGTGAACACCTTTCCTGGGGAGCAGCCACCCAGGGGTGAGGGGCCGGCCCGCCTGCTACTCCTCTGGGGCTCAGTCAGGATCCAGGTGGCCAACACCGAGGCCTCCACTGCCTTCCTGGGAGGGAAGGCGGGTTGGAACGGTTCCAATCACTGCCCTGAACCCCTTGTTTCACACAGGGGAAACTGAGGCCCGGCGAGGTGGCAAGCAGCACCCCAGGCCCCTGGATTAAGACACATCAAGCGGGCTCTGCCTGGCGGCTCCCTCCCAGGCTGGAGGACCCTGCCTCCCCGCCCTCTGCTCCCCCGGGGATCCTGGCGCCACCCGCTAACGGGAAAGCAGCGGCACGGCACAAACTTGACTCATTCCTAACGTTTACAGAGGGTCACTTATTAGCAGAGCCGTCCCGAGAGGCGCTGGGGGCGTAATGGGTTCCAGCTGTGGCCGGGTGCCTGCGATGGGCCGAGGCCCAGCCAGAACGGGAGGGGCGCCGGGGCGGGCGCGTGAGGCTGCGGGTGAGGGGCGCGTCCCGGGCGCCCCGGCCTCCCCTCCTGCCTCCGGCCCCCTGCGCGGGAGGCCGCCTCACCCCCGCGGAAATGTCAGGGGCGCAGGGGAGGGCGCCGGCTCCACTCCGCTTGAAGTGAGGCCTGCGACGACCTCGAGCTTCAGAATGGTCGGACCTCACTAGGCACCGCCTCCTTGCCAGGCTGGGCAGAGTCTGGCCGGGGGCTCGGACGCCTGCCCCTCAGCCCTAACCCCAAACTGCGTCCCCTGCCCCGGGGCCTCTAGGGGCTCTGTCCACGTTGCCACCTGTGGCCAGGGCCCCTGGTAAATGGGCTCAACCGGGCCTGGGTCTTTCTTCTCCAGGCGCGTTCCAGGCTGGGTCTGGGGAGACTTCTAGACTGCCTGATGGGGAGGCTCGGTCGGAAGGGACCCCAGGGCTGGATGTCAGTTTTACCGAAGACCTCAGATTCTGAGTTCAGCTGGGCCATGTCCCTTTCTCTTGTCCCCAGCGCCCTCCTCAGTTCAAATTGTTGTAAAGATCCCGGGAGGTTGGGCCCTGCCAGGCGTTTCTACAGCTAGCGCCTGGCCACGGGGAGGTCCGAGGGAGAGACCAGTGGGGCAGCCAGCGGGCCACTGCCCCCTCATTCCCAGGCAGCTCTGAGGAGGACGGCCCCTACCCCGGGAGAGAGCCTCCTTATCTGCCTCTCGCAGGTCAGAGCAAGACCCCCTTCTGAGACCTGGGGAGGGATCCCTGTGCGTCACTCACTCTCCTGAACCTCATGCCCCAGCTGTGAAACCAGCTGGGGGTGGGGGTGGCGATGCAGTCATTTCTGAGCCCCAGAGCCGTGGGGACAACAGCTGTGTGGAGCGTGGAGTTCAAGTGTGGGGGGAGGGAGGCTTGGCATAGGGTGCATGCCATTCCCACCCCCAAGGGAATAGTTGTTGTTGTTAGGTACCATTGAGTCGGATCCAACTCCCAGAGACCCTATGTGCAACAGACAGAACACTGCCTAAGGCCGTGCCATGCCCAGCACTATTGTCAGTGCTTCTTTGCTATTCATAGGGTTTTCAGTGGCGAATTGATTTTTGGGAGCGGGTTGCTGGGTCCGTCTCCCAAGCCTACAGCACTTAGTGTTCCCAGGCAGTCTCCCATCCAAGGACTAACCAGGCCTGGCCCTGCTTAGCTTTGGAGGTCTGACAGGATCGGTCCCTAGGGGCTATGGCTACAGGTTCAAGGGAAGCTGCTGAGGTCTCAGGTGGAGGTAGAGGCCTCCCTGGCGCCTCTGGAACCCGCGTCCTCCTCTGCACCCAGGACCCCGGTGTGCTTTGCGCCTGCCTAGGGGCTGGCTGGAGTGGGAGCGTTCTGACTCTGCTCCCTCAGTCCCCTCCCCCACTCTGGATCTTGGCCCAGAGATCCCTGGCAGGTGGGCCCAGAGGTCACCCCGTCCTGCTCCATGCTGCAGATGGAGAAACTGAGGCCACGAACAGGCTCCAGCCCTCAAGGGGTGGATGGGGTGGAGGGAGAGCATAACCTGCCAGATGATTGTTGTTGTTAGGTGCCGACGAGTTGGTATCTGACTCATAGCAACCGTCATAGGGTTTTCAATGGCTGATTGCTTTGGGATTGCCTTGGGAGTGGATTGCCATGTCCTTCTCCCATTTTTGCGGTGCTGGGAATCGAACTCAGGACCTCAGAGACTACAGAGCGGTGCTCTACCAACTGAGCTAAATCCCAGCCCCAAATATAGTGGGTGCAAAATGACCCTGTAGTTCCAGCTACAGGGACTCCAGTCTGGGGCCCACATCCTCACCCCCACCCCCACCCCCACCCCTGCATCTGGGGTGTGACCCTTCCGGGTGCTCCTTCAAGACTGTCCAGGTGGGAGGAGCCCTGGAGGGAAATCCAGACCACACCCCAGCACAGCCACCAGTGGGGAAAGGGCAGGGCTCCCCCAGAACCTTGCCCTCAAGGGGACACAGACCCCCCAGGCTTCAGCAGTCTGTTACCCTCTCACCCTGCCTGCCTGAGCCGAAATTTGGGCTGGACAGGAGGAAGGGTGTCCAGTGCACCTGCCACCCACCAGCAGGGCTGGCTGCTTGGGCAGGGCTCAGATGGGCCTCCTCACCCGCCCCGCTGTTCCCGGTGCCCAGAACTGCACCTCGCTGGGAGCAGCGCGCAGTGTCCACCTGAGGAACGAAGGCAGGCAGGGGCTCTCTGGCCCCAGCGATGGACTCAGCGGGGGGCTCTTGGTGCGGAAGGTGAGCCCGGTGCCCTCCTTCCCAGGCTGCGGGTAGGGGAGGGGAGAGTGAATCTCCCAAGGGGCCAGCTGCCCATCTTCCCAGCTGAACCAGAGCTGGGACTCCAAAGGGGACCCCTCAGATCACCACCCAGGGGTGACTCCCGGGGCTCTCTCACAGTCCCGGCAGCACGGGCATGCTCCTTTGAAGACTCACAGGGTCTTCATGTGGCCAGGGTTGCAGGGACACAGAAGAGAAGGAGCCCCTAATAAGGCAGAAACCGGAAAGCCACTTCACCACCTCCCCTCGCTCATGGCCATGGCCAGAAACCCAGCTGTGTCTGTGCAGGGCAGGCCACGCAGATAGCCTATGTGCTGATCCCCAGGGAGAGTGGGGCAGATTCAAAAGGGAGCCATCAACTTCTGGGGTGCAAGAAGGCCAGGGTTCCCCATCCCTGGAAGCCAAGAAGACAGCCGCAGGCAGGGCAGGGCTGCCAGATCTCCATTCAGAATCACTGAGGCAGGGGGTGTCCAGCGAGTGGCCCCAGTGCCACCTGGATACAGCCTCAGGCCCCACCCGCAAGCGGCAGGAACCAGGCTGGGTTAGGGAGGCAGAGCTGTGGGGCTGGCCCAGGCCACAGGGGTCTGGGGCGGTGGAGTGCCAACAGTGCCCCCATGTGGCTGTGCAGGGCACTGCAGGGGGCTGCCTGCTGGGCCCCAGGAATAGAGGCCAGCTGGGCTTCCAGCTGTCCTGGACCCTGTGTGCCCGATTGTGAGGTGAGGCAGGCAGGCAGGCAGCTGGAGCAGACGTTTTACATTTGTTCTCTTGACCTGGGTGGGAGACTCTGGCCTCCTCCTTCTGGGCCGGAGAGGTGAGGCTGGGCAAGCTAGGGACTTGCACAGGGCTCACGAAGGCCAGTGTTAGGCCCGGGCCCCACCCCTGGGCCCCCGAGCGCCCATAGGGGTGGTCCTGGCCAACCAGCTCTTCCGCCCCTCTCCCCCACTGTGCAGCGTGGCCTCCCCAGGCGAGCAAGCCCCACCAAGACCAGGTGCAGCCGGAGAAGCCGGGCTGAAGAGAGGCCTCCAGCCAGGCCTGGCTGCTGCCGCCTGCCGTCATCCTTCCGTGGCTTGGCCTGCTGCAGAGGGCCTGGGCGGGAGGCCCTGCCAGGCTCCGAACCTGGCGGCGCCTGCCTCCTGCCTCTGAAAGGCCTCGCCTCAGCAGTAGCCCCGCCAAACCCCTGTATGCCTGTGAGCCCCGAGGCCTGGACATCGCCCCATGGCTGGACATTGCTGCTTGTGGGTGGAAATTTGCTCCTCAATTAATAATAAACCCAGGCAGTAATAAATCCTTGCCCAAAAGGCAAGACAGGGCTAGGCGGTGGAGCAGGGATTGCAGATGAAGAGGATGACTTCTTGTTCATTTCGGTGCCACTGGCCCCAAGACAATGCTTGGCACAGAAACAGGCTCAGACCCTGTTCCCAACACACATGGCTGCAAACCCAGCTGCAGCTGCCAAAGGTATGAATCACTAACTGCAAAGTGACTCAGAGCAAGTAATGACTAGGAGAGCAAGGACCCTGCCTGTCCTCTCGTCCCCAGACCCTCACATGCTTCCTGGGAAGGAGGCAGGTTGGTTAGGAAGAGCCTGACAGCTCGAGGGTCCAGGGTGGGCCCAGAAGCAGAGCTGTGGAGGAGAGGGCCCAGGTCAGTTTGCCTGGGGTGGGGCTGGGGTGGGAGGAGGGCACAGAGAGGGGTGAGCCAGACGGGGGGAGACCTAGAGCTGGAGTGTGAAGGCCTCGAATGTTCCCTTGAGGAAGGTGGGGCCGGTCCTTGGAGGCCGGTGAGAGAGGTCTCTGAGTGGAAGGATGGGGGCTGTCTGGTTGGCTCTGTGGCACCATGGCACCTGTGTCTGGACCGTGGTCCAGAGCCAGAGGTGAGCACATCCTTCCCTGGCTTGCTTGGACTACTTGTGGCTGGGCACTCTGCAGCCCCTCCTGTCTCCAGTGGGCCTGCACATCCGCACCCTTGGAGTCGGTGGAGTGAGTGTTGTTGTTGTTAGGTGCCGTTGAGTCGGTATCCGACTCATAGCAACCCTCATAGGGTTTTCAATGGCTGAGTGCTTCAGGATTACCTTGGGAGTGGATTGCCAGGCCCTCTCCCAGCACCGCAAAAATGGGAGAAGGGCCTGGCAGGGGCTGGGATTTAGTTCAGTGGGTAGAGCACTGCGCTGCAGTCTCAGAGGCCCCGAGTTCAATTCCCAGCACCACAAAAAAAAAAAAAAAAAAATGGAGTGAGTGAGGAGGGTCTTAATGGGAACGTGAGGCGGGTGGCTGGGCTCCTGGGAACTCCAGGGTGGACAGTGGTCACCAGAAGGACCAGGGCGGGACCAGAGCCTTGGAACTTTCAGCCCACCTCAGGGGACTTGGCGATTGACTCTGGTGCCCAGTGACCAGTGATTTAGCCAATGGCGCCCACATGATGAAGCCCCCATAGAAACCCTAAGGGAGGGGCTGGGGGAGTGCCTGGGTTGGTGAAGACACAGGTGTGGGAGGTTGGTGCACCCCAGTGGGCGTGTGTCCCTCCACGTCCCTTCCCCCTACCTGGCATCTCTTCCCGTGGCCGTGCCTAAGTGGTGTCCTTTATGTAAGCCAGTGATCTAGTAAGTAAAGTGACTTACAGAGTCCTATGCGGTGTTCTCGAAAATTATGGAACCTGAGGAGGGGGCTGTGGGGACCCTGGGTTTATAGCTGGCTGGTCTGAGGTGCCCCCAATGTGTCTGCAGCTTGTTGTGCTGTGGGGGCTTGTGTGCTGCTGTGATGCTGAAAGCTATGCCACCAGCATTTCAGATACCTGCAGGGCCACCCATGATGAACAGGTTCCAGCTGAGCTTCCAGACTAAGACAGACTAGGGAGAAGGAGCCGGCAGCCCACTCCAGAAACAATTAGCCAGTGAAAACCCTATGAATAGCAGAGAAGCACTGTCAAATATAGTGCTAGGAAGCCCCCCAGACTGGAAGACGTCCAAGAAATGGCTGGGGAAGAGCTGCCTCCTCAAAGTAGAGTCGACCTTAATGATGGGAATGGAGTAAAGTCCCTGGGACCTCCTTTTGCTGCTGTGGCACGGCTCAAAATGAGAAGAAACACAGTGGCTGTAACATTGGCTTAACATAAAAAGATTGGGTGCATGGCACAGTGCAGTTTTTTTTTTTCCTGTCCCACAAAGGGTCACTATGAGTGACCCAACTTGACGGTGCCCAGCAACAGCAGCACCTATCTTAGCGTGGGATGTTATCTGTGAAGAGGACACCTCTGTAAACGCAGCATCAAGTTCAGAAGACACACAGAGCCCAGCTTTGTTTGTTTTGTCTGTCGTCCTTGGGGGATAAACCCAGGGCCTCACACATGCTAGGCAAGTGCTCTGCCACTGAGCTGCACCTCCAGACCCTTTTCCATTTTTTGTTTTGAGAGGGGGTCCCCTAAGTTGCACAGGCTGCCTCTGGCCTCAAACTCCCCATCCCTCTTGTCATGGTTTGAATCTAAAATGTCCCCCAGGGTTTACGTGTCTGAACGTTGGCCCCCATCAGGTGGCACGGTCCTGGGAAGTGATGGAACTTTGCCAGGGGGATCTAGCTGTGTGGAAGCAGGTCACTGGGGGTGGGTCTTTGAGTTCACACTGGCACACTAGTTCCTGTTGCTCTCTCTGCTCCTGATCTGCCATGACATGAGCCTCCAGTCATAGGCTGGCCATCGGTCCTATGTCTGTGGACTGACATTCTCCAGCTGTTGTTGTTGTTGTTAGGTGCCGTTGAGTCGGTATCCGACTCATAGCGACCCTCATAGGGCTTTCAATGGCTGACTGTTTCGGGATTGCCTTGGGAGTGGATTGCCAGGCCCTTCTCCCATTCTTCTAGCTGTAAGCCCCCAATAAATCATTCCTCACATAAGTTTGTTTTGGTCAGTTTCTCTGTCGCAGTGAGGCACCAGCTGACTAATGCATCCCTTCCCCCGCCCCCCAGTTCCCTGGGATCACAGGTGTGTGCCATGACACTCAACCCTAGTTTTGCTTAAAAAGAAAAAGATCGTTTCAATCACGTGCGTGACACAGGGTTGGGTGGTGTTTTGTTGTGCTCCACTCTTTTTTTTTTTTTGCGGTACTAGGGGTTGAACCCAGGGCCTTGGGCTTGCGTGCTTTGTAAGTGCTGGACCACTGAGCTGCACCTCCAGCCTATTTTTTTGACTTTTTTGAGACAGGGTCTTGCTGAGTTACACAGACTGCCTCTGGTCTCGAACTTGGGATCCTCCCGCCTCCGCCTCCTGAGCTGCTGGGATGACAGGCGTGCGCCACCGCGCCCAGCTTTTGTTCTGCTTTACACAGGGCTGCTATGAGTCGAGTCTGACTCGATGACACCAGACACCAGTAGTTCCTGAGGTGAGGAGGGCAGCTGGCCTTGCGATGGTCAATGGTGTGGGGCTGAGCCCTTAACCCATGGTTTCTGCGCTGACTCTGGGAAGCCAGTGTCAGAATTGGATTGACTCATAGGACACCCAGGTGGTGTCTAGAGACCTGGAGACTTGGTTAGTGTCAGGAGCCCCACACATTTGGTGTCACAGGCAGTGTGGGCACAAACTGTCCCTACAGCTAACAGCTTGCTGAGGGAAATCAGGCTTTAAGAGAAAGAACACCCGAGCACAAAAGGCTGGGACCCCATGACACCTGCGATGGTGGGTCCCCAAGCTTCACTGTGGAGTCACCACGTGACCCAGCAGTCCTTCCTCTGGAATATGCCATTCAAAGATGAAACTAGGACGCAGACAGACAAGCCTGTGTCCAGGCTTCTGGCATCCTGTGAGCAGCAGGGGGAAGCCGCCCAAAAGTCCACACGGAGGACCGGAGCAAGGCGCAGCCCGCCCTAGGACGCAATGCCAGTCAGCTGGAGGAGGAGGGGAGTTCTGACCCCTGAGGACACTACGCTCGGGAAGTCAGCCGGTCGCAAGGAGACACATTCTGCCCGAGTCCACCCTGAGGTCCCTCGAGGAGTCAGAGAGTAGACAGTGGGTGCCATAACTGGGAGGAGACAAGGAGTTAGAATTTCAGCTTGAGAAGATGGAAGAGTTCTGGGGGTGGCTGGGGGGAGCAGCACAGTTCCGTGGACGTGCTCAACCCCACTGACTACACGTGAAAATGGCCAGATGGCACATTATATGTTTTATATATTTTATCCCAAATTAGAAAGTGAAAAAAGAAATTGAAAAAAGACTGGATATCATTGAGCCAAGGGCACATCTCTGTTGGGGATTTTTAAATTGCACCCCATAGCTAGGGTCCCTCATACTAGCATGAGGGACTGACCTTTAGCTGACCCCAGGGCCACATTCCACTCACTCACTCCTACCCCTCCCATCAAGTGAGCAAAGATGGCTCCTGACCACCCTGACCAGGCTCAACCACCTCAATTTTGATTGGCTACCCCTAGCATCTCAGTTAAATAACTGCCCCTACCTGGCAGGTATGACAGTTCACCTGCTGTACCTGTCAGGAATGTGCCCTGATTGGCTAACCCCAGTACAAGTCTCCCTCTGGGACACTATATAAGCAGCGCTCCCGGACCCTCTTCGCCCCACCACTGTTCTCCGTCCCTCAACTGCTGCCCGGACCCTATCACCTTGACCCAGCACTCCCCAATCCTGTGGAAGACCACCTAGCAAGCTGACGTGTCAAGACCAGGGGCCCCGAAGCGCTGAAGGCTACAAGCAAGCCACGAAGAGCCTCCCAATTCCTTCCATCCTTGGGAAGGAGGGAGGCAGAGAAGGTGAGCTGCGAGAGTCAAGACCACCGGACCTCCAGCCCAGTGGAACACCAGCTGCTTGTAGCTGAGCCTTTAAGGCTGAGCTGTTCCACCAGTGAGCCTGCAGCATCCTGTGCTACAGGCTTAGAGCTAGCCCTTGAGCACTTGACAGGGGCTGCTTGCTGGTTGCACCCCACTTGGGGAGCAACCAAATAAACTTTCCCTCTCCTGTTTCCTGCAGAAGGTCTCCCGAGGTCCTTCTTTGGCGCCTCTGGCCACCACACCATCCCAGTCCAGTGGGTCCCCGATACCCACTTGGTGTCAGGGCAAGGCTCTGACCTCTGCCGGGCCTGAGCTTAACCCTGGCACATCTCAAAAACCTAGATGAAGCCAAGGGCGGTGCCCCACACTTATGATTCCAGCACAGGAGAGCCAGAGGCAAGATTGCCAGTTCAAGACCAGCCTGGGCTACGTAGTGAGACTCTGTCTCAAAACAAAACACAACAAAACAAAATCATAGGCTCCTGAAGGCTAGGATTTGTCTCTCAAAAAATGATGAGCAACAGACAGTTCTGCTTAGCCCAGGAGCGCATCAAGCCCTGGACGCCTCGGTCGCAGACCCTCCCACATGACCAGGAGCCTGGGCTCTGACATCAAACCTGCTCCCTGCACCCAGAGTAGCACCCCGCCCCTCATGTCCTTCTCCTTCTGGCCAGGGCTGCTCCCCTTGTCTTGTCTGCACCCCAGCAACCTCTGCACAATGTCTCCGAGGGTGCTCAGGGCACATGACCCTACCATGTCATTTAGCCACCTGGCACCACTTGTGGGAGCGGAAGGGTTGCCCGGTGTCCCGACTTCAGGTCCTGTGAGAAGCATTATGAACGGCCATCTTGGTCAGTCTCCAGCTGCTGTATTGAGGCTGGACACCATACACAGAGGAGAGGTTTACTCAACTCGCAGCACTGGAGGTACCGCCTCTGCCGGTCTGGTGAGGGCCTCTGGCTGCATCACAGCCTGGCCTGTGGTGTCGTGGGGGAGCAAAGGACAGAGGGAGATGGGAGCCTGAGCTCTTTTCATAACAATTCTCTCTGGAGGAAACTGACTGGGGCCCAGGGAGAGCTGCGTTAATCCCTCCAGAGGGTGGTGCCCCCCCTACTCACCTTCTGCCAGCCTCACCTCTCTCAGGCTCCACCCCTCATCTCCACTGCAAGTGGTCCCCCATGCCCTACTTCTGTGGGAATCTTTGGAAGATGCACTCAGACTACAGCAACAGCTTTGCCCATAGACGTGGAAAATCAGAAATAATGGACAGATTCCTAGACATCAGAACGTATCCCCAAAGAAACAGTCTGAGAAGTCCCACGCTGCCCAGAATCGGAACTCTTCCTACCCTGGCTGCCTCCCCTGATCGCCTTGTTGTTAGGTGCGGTGGAGTCATGTCTGACTCGTAGTGACCCTCATAGGGATTTCAATGGCTGTTTCTGGATTGCCTTGGGAGTGGGTTGCCACGTTCTCCCATTTTGCGGTGCTGGGAATTGAACTCGGGAGCTCAGAGACTGAGGAGCAGTGTTCTACCAACTGAGCTAAATCCCAGCCCCGCTGCTCGCCTTAGCTGTCCGTATCTGCTCTGGGGTTAGAACGGCCCAGGAAGGCAGGGCTCATCCCTCTTCACTGCCACCCCCCATCTCATGGTAATTTTAGGGGTCTTTGAACTCCTCAAGCCCAACTTGGTCACCCCGGGGTTTATGGTTCCCAAACCTGGCGCTGTTTCCAATTCCAACTCCCTGAGGGTGCTCGGCGACATTGTGCAGAGGTTGCCGGGGTGCAGACAAGACCAGGGGAGCAGCCCTGGTCGGAAGGAGAAGAACGCGAGGGGCGGGGTGCTACTCCAGGCAGAGAGAGCAGGTTTGATGTCAGAGCCCAGGCTCCTGGTCCTGTGGGAGGCTCCCCCCACATCAGCTGGGCCCCTCCCCAGGCCCTGTAGTTTCCCCATCCGTAGATGGCAGGCTGCAGAGCTCCATCGACCCAGCCACCAGTGCGGATGGGCCTACCGGGGCACCGCGTGGCGCCCGCCTGCCGCCTGCCCGCCTGGTGTAATTGCATCAAGATCTCAATCACCGCAGTGCAAATAACAGGTGTCACTGGGCAGGGCAGACCGGACTTCTCCAGGCTCCATGTGGCTTTCCGATGGCAGCTGCCCAGGGACAGTGGGGAGTGGGGGCTGGCAGCACCCCCTCCCCACCACATCTGCCGGCCCCTGGGTCTGCAGATGACGCTGTCATCCTGGGTGTCTCCCTAGAGCCTGCTAAGCCTGCTGCAGCCATGAGCAGCAGCCTTGCACCCTCATACCCTAGTTTTCCGAGCATCTGAGAGGTGTCAGATCCTCACAGGGTGGCGTGAGGCCCCGTGGAGTGCGGGGCATATGAGCCTCGGTGTGCTGGCCCTCTCGCCCTCCCTCCACCCTTCACCCGCTCTCACCATCGGAGCTGGGCAGGGTGGTCTCCCAGGGGAGTGTCCACCAGGGCCCCCCTTGTCTCGCTCTACCACCCCACTTACATGTTCCTACCCTGTCGTGCTCTGTGCCTGGGCGGGCATCTTTGTGTGTGTGTTCATGGCACCATGACCCTACCGTGTCATTTAGCCACCTGGCACCACTTGGCAATTACGCCTGTCGGGAGACCTGTGTGCCCTGTTTACGCAGGGCCACGTCAGACCCCTGCAGCGTGGTTTCGAGGGGCTGGATTAATAAGCAGCTCTGAGTCAGCTGCTCCATCTGCACACACTGGGGTCCCCAAGGCATGGGGACTCTCTGGCTGTGGTGGCCAGAACCAGGACATGCTCTCAGAGGCAGCAGGATGTGTGCGGGAAATGGCAGGTGTGGAAGTGGGGTAGAGGGGCTTGGACGTGGGAGACAATTCCCACTGTTGTTTTGCATGTGGGAACCAGGGATACCTGCCCCCCACGACCGCAATGGCAGCGCCCCTCCCGGGGGTAGCCTAGCCGCCACACCTCTGGCCACAAAGTGCAGCAGAGGAGCCGAGCCTGTCAGGGCAGAGGGCTGCCTGTCCCCCAGCCTGGGTGTCACCTGCCAGCCTGAGGTGCCAGAGAGGCTCCCGCTCTGCGTCAGCAAGGAGTGGGGAGGGCCACGCCTGTTGTTAAATACCTTTTTTTTTTCTTTTTTTTTGTGGTACTGGGGGTTGAACCCAGGGCCTCGCACCTGCATGCTCTGCAAGCGCTGGACCACTGAGCTGTACCCTCAGCCCATTTTCTTTTACTTTTTGAGACAGGTCTTTCTAAGTTACACAGACTGCCTCTGGCCTTGAACTTGCAATCCTCCCGCTTCTGCCTCCCGAGCCGCTGGGATGACAGGCGTGCGCCACTGCACCTGGCTTGAATACCTATTTTTAAACACACTTCTACAACCCCTCAAATAATCTCTCAGGGCATGCAGTACAATAGAAAACAGGCTACCAGAAAGGCTTGGTGGATGCCATCTTTCTCTAAAGCTGAATTTTTTGGGATGGACAATCACTGTGTAACCCAGGCTGGCCTCAAACGAGTGATCCTCTACCTCAGCCTCCAGAGTGCATGTGTCGCAGTGCCCAGCTACTGCAGACATCTTTATACCCCTCTTTCTCACTCCCACCATCATCCAGTGTACCCCATCCTTTCAGCAGGTGCTGAGTAAGCCAGTTGTGTAAGATAGGCCCAGTGTTCTTTGGAGACAGAACCAGGACTTGGCCAGCCTAGTCATGCCCTTGGGAGAAGCCTGCGCACTCGCGATCCATCCCAACACATCCGCGGGTGCAAGGTGCCCCTGGGCACCGAGGAGGCCTGGGCGCCCCTCTCTGTGCAGTGCCTCTTGGGACCTGCTCTCCGGGGGCCACAGGAGGGGAGGCAGCTTCTCACTGACCTGGATCACGGCGTCCAGCCCCAGTGGGGGCTCCTCTGTGGCGTCCTCGTGGCCTGGCTCTCTGGAGACGGAGCTCATCATGAGTCAGGGCACAGCCTCCGAAGGCCAGCCTCACCTGTCCCCTGAGCCTCTTCCCTGGGCTCTGGCTGGCAGGACCTTCCTTGCTGTGCCTCCCTGCACCCATACACACCTGGTGCCACTGTCTTGGTCCTGCTCTGCTGAGTTCTCATAAACCTGGGCACCCAGCTGCCCCAACTCAACTGGCGAGGCCACGCGCCAGACAAGCACATGGGCGTTGCTGTGGCAACTGGGACGCTGAGGGCTGGGTTTCCCAGGAAATGGCGTACAGGGCTTGTGGGGACTGAGGAATCCTGTTGTTTCCTGGTGTTGGCCAAAGCCGTTTCCCTAGAGACCTGGAATGAAGCTGTCCTGAGGGAGGTGGCATCTCCCCAAATCCCCCGGAAGCTCTCAGAGGGGCTGTTTGCTGGCCACACACATGGGAGTCTGCATGCAGACCGCAGCTCCCGCCCCCGCCACCGCTCACTATGGCTTATTTAACATTTGTCAAGGAATTTGCGACCCGTAGTGCCATGGCTTGTCCCAGATGGTAGACTGAGGCTTGGGGAGGGGAGCCACCTGCCTAAAGAACAGAGGAGGCCCTGTCTTCCCAGTCCTGCCTTTTAGGAGCCTGTGGGAATGTAGTTACCTCTGGCAGGATGGGGTGGGTGGGTGCAGCTGGGGAAGGGGTCTTACTGTGGAGCCCTTAGGCGGGCGTGGGGTGAGGAGGCTGCGGAGGGGGAGGAGGCCCTCCCCAAGGGGGTGAGACTCCACTGCTAGGGACAAGCCCGAGCTCCAGGGCCACCTGGGAAGGTGGGCAGGGCCCTCTGACCTGGAGCCCGTGTCCTGGGGGCCAGCCAGCTGGAGTCCCACACACGGACCAGCGGGCGGGGGTAGGGTCCTGGCCTGAGTGTTGGAAGCTTGCTCTGGCTGCAGAGACGCCCAGGGGTGGGGTGATCAAAAGCAAGGGTGGGGGCTCCACCTTCTCCAGGCCCAGCAGCCTTGGCCTTGGCACCCGCGGTGGCTGGACCTCGCTTTCCCCCGTCCAGCCTGGGCTCCTTCCTCAGGCAGAGGAGGTGTTCCCAGGGAGGGACATCCTGCAGGAGTCCTGGGGATGAGAGTGCTGGTCCCACAGCGGGGCTGCCCTGCTCCACCCCAGGGGACCCTGCACCTCTCCATGCAGCCACCAGGGTCTGGGATGTCCGCCTGGTGGGCACTGCTTCCCCACCCGGAGACTGCCTGCCCTGGACCATGTCTTGTCTCTGCACACCACCCAGGCCTCCCTGTTTTGCGCCTGCCACTCTTCTTCCAGGGCCGTTCCAGAGGGAGAGCCCTCGGGAGGACCTGAGCCCCGGGCCTGGACACGGTCCCACAGAACTTTCTGGAACCAGTGATGTGTGTGGCAGAGGTCTTCCCTGGGTGGTTGTGCTTATGGGATGGGTCCTCAGGGAGGGTCAGGCTCAGGGAGGGCCCTGGCCACATCCCAAGCAGGGCCTGGACCCTGAGCCTCTCCTCTGGGGTTTGGGGAACCAGCTCTCCCGTGGCTGCCAAAGATATGCTCCAGCCCCACTGCCCGCCACCTGCCAGCACTTGAGCGCCTAGGCCTTGTTTGCAGCTGTCTGCCAGGCAGGCTGCCCCTGGGTGCTGCTGCTGTGCTCAGAGAAAGATCCCCTTCATGGAGGGGTTTTGCCACTGCCCCTTCTACGCCAGGACCCTCCTGGGGAGCAGCCCCAGGCCACAGTCAACCCTGGATTTCTAGCTCCTTGGAAGACGACCCATAGCCGTGGTGCTGCTGGCCCTGTGTGAGGTCACGCAGGCACGGCAGCTGGCCTCGGACACAGACAGGTGACTGGGGTGGGCGCCGACACTCTGACAGCGGGCGGAGGTCAGCCCTGGCACCAGCAGGTAGCTCTGCCTGAGCCTGCGCTTGGGCCCAGGCCCCCATCCAGGATGGCACGAGTCAGCAGCAGCGGGTGCACACCACAGGGGCGTGACCGCGGCCAGCCGAGCCTTGGCTGCCCTCAGGAGCTGCTCCTCAGGAGCGGTCACCTCCGTCCTGTGCAGCCAGCCCGTCCCCCAGGGACAGTCACTGAAGGAGCAGACGGCGGAAGAAAGCGAGTCAGATTCCAGAGAGATTACGGCCAGACGGGCAGCCCCGGAGGCCACAGGGCTGGGCAGGAGGTGCCACATTCCTTCGAGTCCTCCGCCTCTTCCCAGGAACTGTCCTGCGCGTGAACCGTGCTCCGAGGACCCATCAGAGCCACCGCGGGGCCAAGCAGCACTGTCCTCATTTCTGGCTGGTGAGCAAGGACGAGAGGCTGACCGAGGGCAGGGTGAGGCCACCTGCATCTGGCCTTCCCAGGGAAAGTTCACGCCGAGTGCTTCAGGGGACTTCCACAGTCTCAACCCCGCCCCAGGAGGGTCGGTTCAGGGGTGGCAAACTGTGGTGTCCTCGGGGCCAGCAGGTGATGTCAAGAGGGGTGGCCAGCTGGGCACGTTGCTGAGGAGAGGCAGGTCAGCTTGGCCACCAGCAGGCAGCGTGGAGGAGAAGGGAGCTGAAAATGGCACCTGCTGTTCAGCCATGATGGATGGAGCCACGTGCATCTCTGAGGACGCTGGAAGGACGTCCTCTCATGGGTCCCACACCCTATCCAAGCCCTCGATCATTTATAAAACCAAGACCCCTAGGCCCGTGTTACGCTAGACGCCTAGAGCTGGGGCCCACGGTGGATTGCATTCTGGGCGTTCCCTAGTTTGAGTAAAACTAGAGGGAGCACGTGCCCGGCTCTCGCTCTCTTCTCTCTTCTCCATTCCTCTCTCTCCCCTTTTCTCTCTGCTCCTCACCCACAGCTCTTTTCTCCTCTCTCCAGTAACCACGTGCTCTCTTCCTTCTCCCAGGCCCACCACCATCTTCTGTCTGTCCAAGGCACCTTTCCTTCGAGAAGCCTGCTTAATTAACTCCCCTGATCTCTGGCTTCTTTGCCTTCCCTTGGGGAATAGAAACATCTTTATGCTGATTCACCCTGGAAAGCAGGTTTTCCCGAGTCCTTTGAAGATCTACCTAATCTTCTCCAGGCGCCTCAGGTTTCCCTGTGATTATTCCTTAAAGTTATGCTATCTTTAATAAACCTTATCTATACTATGCACTATAACTTCTATGTTGGGAATAAACTCTTTTATACGCAGAACACAAGTATTGAGATTTTGCTGCCAGACTCATGGATCCAAGCTCCAGACCCATCTCCCCATGCTCCTCATGTCTCCCTAATAACTCTGGGTTTGGGGGAGCCGGTAGAGTGGGTCCTGAGAGATTCCTCAGAGTGGAAAAGTCCCTCAGACTCCACACACCCCAAGCTTGCCCATTTGAAGGGTAGCTGGTGGATCCTGCCATGACAAACCCAGGCACAGTCTTGGGGAGTGACTGCTAGGGTGGTGCCAGGACCCTGCCCTCCGCTGCCCACTCTGGAACTGTAGGAGACAGGACACAGTGAGGAATGCGGCTGCACGGTGCTTTGGTCTGCAGTGACAGCAGAGAGCTTGGGGCTACCGGGCAATAACAGCCTTCCCAAGACCTAAACCTAAAAGCTGAAACTATAGAACTCCTAGAAGAAAACATACACGGAAGCTCCACCATACTGGATTTGGCCATGCTTTCTTGGATATGGCATTAAAAATACAGACAACAAAAGACAAATAAATTGAACTTTAGCAAAGTTAGAAACATCTGTACTTCAAAGAACAGTATTAAGAAAGTGAAAAGATAGCCCATAGAATATTGTGTGAGAAAACATTGGCAAATGATCTCTCTGACATAGGATTAAGGTCTAGAATATGTAAAGAATTTCTACAACTCAGTAACAGAACAGTACTATTTAAAAAAATGAGCAAAGTACATGAATAGACATTTCTCCAAAGAGGATACACAAATGACCAACCAGTCCACAAAAAAAATGCTCAACATCACCAAATGTTAGGGAGATAAAGATCAAAAGGCTGTAATGAAATACCACTTCAGACTCATTATGATGACTGCTCGCAAGAAAATAGAAAACAACTGTTGATGGGGATGTGGAGAAATTGGAAGACTTGTGCACTGCTGGTGGGAAAGTGAAATGGTGGAGTTTCTTGCAAAACAGTATGGCAGCTCCTCAAGAGTGAATGTATGACACCGTGTGATCCAGCAACCCCGCTTCCGGGTGTCCACCCAAAAGAATGACAGGCAGACCTGCAGAGATACCTGAACACCCACGGTCACCGTGGTAGTATTCTCATTAGCCAACAGGTAGAGACAACCCATGTGTCTGTTAGCAGAGGAATAGATTAGCAATGCCTGGTCCATCTGGACTGCAGAATATTATCCAGTGTTGAAAAGGAGAGAAATTCTGACACGTGCTCTGCCATGGAGGACCCTCGAGGACATTGTGCTGCATGAAATCAGCCAGTCACAGGTCAGCAAGGACCGTGTGGGTCCCCCACATGTGGCCCTGGAGGAGTCAGAGCCACGAGACAGGAAGGAGAGTGGCAGGTGCTGGGGACCTGGTGGGAGTTAGTGTGTAATGGGGACAGAGGTGGTGGTGGGGACGGCCACACAGCCCGGTGAATGTGCTCAATGCCAATGAGCTGCACACTTACCAATGGCCAAAATGGTGAATTTTATGTATGTTTATTTACCTCAATAAAAAAGACCCTGCCGCCCTCCAGAACACCCCACCAAACCAGACAAAAAGTCCCTGCTGTGAGCGTGGGGCTGACTGCTCTGCCACCTCTGGTTCTGGAGGGACGTGTGGCCACTGCCTTCAGGCTGGGACCCAAATCCTGCACCTGGAGGACGGGGGGCTCCTGTCTGGCCCAGGAGCCCCAAATGGGCCCAGGTCAGGCAGAGCCAGGCAGCCCTGGGGGGACCTAGCAGAGTTCGGCCAGCCCGAGGGAAGACCCCAGGGCAGCTCCTCCCCTGAGCAGACCGTCCACCTCCACACCTCCCTCAGGACCGCCTGCTAGAGGGCCATGTGGCCCAGGAGAGGCCGAGTCCTCAGGGTCTTCTGTGGCTGTGGAGGGAGTGTGGTGAGGATGGTGCTGGGCTGCAGGACATGGACAGTGGTTCAGCCCCGGGGCTCTGCAATCCACCCTCGGTCCTGGGCTGCCCTCTTAGCATGGACACTTGCTTTCCCAGGAGAGGCATCTGTGGCAAAGACCTGTGGGCCAAGAATTGTCAATGGTCACCAGAGTGTGAGGGCTGCTGGGAGCTCACCTCTCGCTTCCTCCTCCACTCTCTGTGAAGAACTGAGTCCAGACAGGGCGGTGACCACCCTGGCCACACAGAGGGGCCCCTGAGCACATCTGCTCCTCAGACCTGACTTACTGGGTCGGCACCTGAGCCAGAGCAACCAGCAGGTGCTCCGGGTTCATGGGCCCTGTCAGGCCACCACGTCCTGGAGTGCAAGGCCCCTGCCCACCACAGAGGAGAGGCTCCTCCCGGGGTCCCCACAGATGTCCGTGGCTGCTGTGGACTGCAGCTGCTCTCTCTCAGGGTCCAGCTGGCACCTGCCTTCTTACGTCTCCATCTCGGTCCCGTTTGCACGCTGGAAGCTGGCACAGAATGGCCCTGGAGACTCGATGACACCAGCCTGGACAGGTGGGCTCGGAAGACCGCATGGCCACCCAGGGCTGGGATGGGCTGTGACTGCAGGCCCCACGCAGCAACGCTGTGTCATGAGGGATGCCCACTGAGCTGGCTGGAAAAGGGCTGCTTCTCGTGCCCAGAGCCCGCGGGCAGCACTTTCAGGCAGGAGTGAGGATGCGATCAGACTGAGGACTGGGGTGGGAGAGAATTGGAACTGCCCGCTGGCCCTGGAGGCCACTCGGCTGTCCTGGTAAGTGACAGGAAGGAGACCACATGTGGACCCCTAGGGCCTGGGGCAGAGACAGGAAGACGGCGGGAAGACGCAGCCACCTCCCTGGAGCCGGAGGGGCACAGGATGCTCCCCTAGATCCTCCAGAGGGAGCTCAGCCGGCACCACCCGGCCCTGGACCTGGCCGCAGAGCCGGACCTCTGACAAGCCACCATCCACAGGATATGTGCAGCGGCCCGGGGAACTCATGCCCCACTCCAAGCACCACACAATCTCCCGCAGTCTCCCAGGTCCCCCCAGGACACCTAGCCACCCCTGTCTCCCCAGAGAGGTGAGGCTCTGAGTCCTGAGGAAAGAGGCTGCCTCCGCGGTGCATCCCCGACAGGTGTCCTGGAAGACAAGGAGGTGGGGCGGGGCGTCCCCCGGTCCTTCCTGAGATCCAAGTCACAGGCTCTTCTCAGGCTGCTGTGTCCCCTCCCTACGATCCTCCTGGTGCCCCTGGAATTCCTGAGCTTTAAGATCTGAGTGCTGTCCCTGAGCTTCTCCAAAGAGGCAGAATCAGCATGCATGACTGTGCTTGTGGTCGGCCTGTGCTGCCAAGGCCCATGGAACCTGCAGGATCCACTGGCCATCCTGGCCACTCAGACCTCAGCGGCCCTGGACCCCACTTGACACGTGGCCCCTGCCGGGGTCTGCAGGCTGGTGGTTTGGGTCCAGCCTGCAGCACATAAATAGCTTCTGCGTGGGCAAAAGCTGCTTGGTTGGCCCAGCAGGCACTGTGTCCCCATGCCAGCAGCCCTGACCTCTTCTCTCTCTGCCACTCTTCCTGCTCCATCCTTGTGGGCCCAGGTCCAGCTTCCCACTCGCCCACCATCCCCAGTGTCATCCACTTTACTCAGGCCTCCTGCCAGACCTGGATGCACCAGGAGGCCAGCACGGTCCCAGCCCTAGGGAGATCACAGTGGCTTCTGCTGCAGACCAGAGGCCTGGCCGGCTGGTGCCCCTGATATGAGCTGGGGCCTGGGGAGCCCCCAGAGCCCACGGGGTGGCCAGTGCTGGTGGAGCAGCGTGGTGGGCAAGGAGCGGAGGCAGCCTCTTTCCTTGGTACTCAGAGCCTCGCCTCTTCAGGTGGACAGGGGTGGCTGGGTGTCCTGGGGGGAGAGATTGTGGGTAGAGAGAGGCTAAGGAAGTTGGTGACGGCATCAGAGCCTCGATGCGCTCCGCCGCAGGGCCCTCTTCCTTTAGGCAGGCCACAATGCATGGGGCTGGGGCCGTGGCCAGGACAGCTGGCAGGGACAGAGAGGGCCAGCTCCCTGGAACGTGATCAGCCACCCTGGGAGAGGTTCGGGCAAACTGTCTTTGCCACGGAGGCTGGGAGCAAGCCTGCCCTGGTTGCAGCCCCTCAGAGGGCTGCTGAGCAGCAGGAAGTGGGCACCCTGCACCCCCACCAGGCAGTTCTCCGGGGTCCGAGGCCACCCACGGGCTGCAGGGACGCCATCTCCACACAGCTACAAGGGGCTGTCTCCTGGGAAGCTATTTGCAGACGCCCGGTGGCTGAGCTGCCTCTGCACACAGCCACCAAGTGGCGGCCGATGGTTGGTGGCAGTGGTGGTGGCGGCTCCCTCCAGCCTGTTGGGACTTGCACAGCCCTGAGCAGGGAGGCGGGGAGGGGGTGGTAGGCAGGGCACCGGCAGGTGTGGAGGGGCCCGTAGGGCGGGGCTTTCTCGCTGGCGAGCCGGAGCCGGGAGGCTGTCTCCCCCAGAAGCGGCCAGCTCCGGCTCCAGGCCAGGTGGGTGCTGGCTCCTCTCCGGGGGACACAGGGGCAGGGTGGGCAGCCTTGGCCATGGGCGGGGGAAGGCAGGACCCATGCCTGGCCTGCCGAGCCAGCTGGAGGCCCCTCCTCTCAGCAGGTGGGCAGGTGTCCGAGGCGAGTGCTGTGGAGACGCCCGGCCCAGCTCTGGCCTGAGGCTCTGCTCTCCAGGCCACCTTGGAGAGGCCGTGGCTCCACACGGAGGCCTGGGCAGCCACCGCCCTTCTCACCTGAGCCGTGGGGACACCCGCGTTCCTCCAGCCTGGCAAAGTGGCTGAGGAGAGATGGCCGGGTTCACAGAGACCCTGCCACCTGTCTGTTGGGGATGGGGGAGAAACAGCAGGAACACAGACCCCTCAAAGTCTCAGGGGCTCTGGGGCTGACCATGCCACGCTGCTGTGTCTTGGGCCTGCGATTCAGAACTGGGGGGGGGGAGGTGACGGAGGGAGGAGAGTAGTGATCGGGCCTGGCCTCTGCCTCCCTGGACAGCCCTGGCGACTTGCTAATTGCTGGTGACTGACTCACCCGGACTTCAAAGGCCGTGGCCCTGGCTCAGCTATTTAGCCTGCTGCACGGAGCCAGCCGCTCTGCAATTCTGTTCATGGAGCGCTGAGCCCGGCCGCAGACCCACTCCTCACCTGGGGAGCGCCTCCTCCTCTTCCCGGCCCGGCCCGTCCACACAGCCTGCCCCCAGCCCCTGCCCCCGCCCCCTGCTGCTCCCGGGATGCTGGCACCCTGCGTCCTGGCCCCGGCTGTGGCCGCACAGGTGCCACTGTGGCACCACTACCTGCTGGCCGTCCGGTCCCGCGAGGCGCAGCGCGTCCAGGACTTCCAGCGTGCGGAGAACGTGGTGCTCACGGTGCTGGAGCAGGTGCACGCCCGCGACCCACGCTTCCTCGTGGATTACTCCCACGACCTGGAGGCCTTCCAGACCGCGCTGCGCGTCTCTGAGGACCCGCTGGACCTGGAGGTGCCCCTGTGGGTGGACGCCGAGGCCCTCCTGATAGAGGAGCCGGAGGCTGCCAGCCAGGGGGGCGGCCCTGCCCTCTGCCGCCTGGGTGTCCCCAGGGGAGCAGCTGGCCTGGAGCCGTGGACAACGGACGATGTCTTCAGCGCCTCCTCGGAAGGCAGCACCCGGTGCTGCGGCCACATTGTACCCAGCAAGGTCCTGCGTGTCCTCAAGGACCTTCTGGTGGCCGCCATTGTGCACTGCAAGCACCACAGCCTCATCCCACCAGGTAGCGGCAGGGCCGCTCTGCGTGTCTGTGTGCGTGCGAGTGTGCCGTGTGGGTGTGGACACTGGGTGGTGGCATGCTCACAGAAGTGTCCCTGCCTGGGTGTGGGTGCCACGTGTGTCTAAGTGCACGGGGTGGCAACTGGCTTGTGAGGCCCGCGTGCGTGCACGGTGTGCACCGTCCGTGAGCGTCCAGGGCGTGTGAGTAGGGAGACCCCGCTCTGTGGTCCCTGTCATCCCAGGCACCTCTAGGGACGTGTGTCATGCGCTTCACAGGATCTGTTTCTGCATGGTGACTTTCGGAGTGCCATTTTCAGGGGTGTTAACTATTGAAGTGCCTGAAACTTTATGACCAACATGTTTTGCTGGTTGAGGGGCTTGATGGGGTCCTGGCAGGGTTCTGGGCAATTGGTTCTGTTCTGGGTCAGAGCCTGCTGTGGTGACAGTCACAGCTGTCCTAAAGCCAGCCTCTCCCCTCACATGGCACCATGTTGCCTGCGTATCTGAGTTGTATGTGGGAGAACATGAGAACATGCTGGTGGATCAGTGTGGGGGTGTGAATGCGTGTGCATCTGTGTATGTGAGCGTGTGCGTGTGGATGTAGTGTGTGTGCATATGGGCGCAGGTGTGTACGTGTCTGTTTCAATACGTGGCTGAGTCGCCCCCTGATACCTTGGGCTGCAAACAGGCTCTGAGGCAGGAGGCTTTCAAATGTGCCAGGCCCTTGGCCTCCGTTGCCTGCTGGATGTGATCTGAGGTGTCTGAGCCCTGGGTGGGCGGGGCTCCTAGCAGGGACAGGAGCAGCAAGTGTCCTTCAACAGGGGGTGGCTGGAGGGGCGGGCAGCCTGTGAGGGGTCAGGACAGCAGGGATCCTGAGTGCTGAAGCCCACCCCTCTGGGGTGAGGACCAGAGCGTCAGGTTGTCCTGCCAGGGCACCGCAGACAGCAACACAATGTCCTGCTTTCCTGGGGAGGGGTTCGGCATGGGATGGGGCACCTGTTACTTCCTCCCTCAGGTTTTTTTGTCTCGAGTCACTTCCCTGGCATTCTTCCATCCCTTGCTTGCCCCATGTGGACAGCATTGGGCATGGACAGCTCCCTTGCAGAGGGCGTGTGCCCTGCTCAGGCTGCCCAGAGTGTGGAGCCCCGGTCTGGATGCCTGCGCAGGGTCCTCCGCCCTGGGCTGGCATGGCTGCCCTTTCCTCTGCTGCTGCCAGGGGTCCGAGGAAGGGCGTCTAACAGAGGCCGTGGCCAGGCGCTTGGGCTGCAGAAGGGGCTTCTGGACAGACTTCCACACCAGGAGGGAGCTTCTGAGGGCAGCTGCTCCCCTGGGTATCCTGGGGCAGCTGACTGACCTCTCGAGTGGCCGGAGACTGTTGTTAGGCATCTGGCCCTGGGTCCTCCTCCAGCCCAGGGGCGTCCTAGGTGCTCCTGAACCCTCTAATTACTGTCGGTGTTCCGTGAGACCATTTTTGTCTTCTTGGTTGATCCCCCATGGCCTTTCCCCCCCTGGCCCTGGGACAAACCCACCTGCAGGAGTCACCAGCCCTCCTCACCTCTGGCCAGGGAAGGCAGGCCCCAGGCCCCCGCCCCGCACCCCACTGCTGCAGGCCTGCAGGAAGTTCCAGGCGCTGCTTCCAATGCTTACCTTAAAAGGCAGCCGCTAAGCCTGGGTGGCAGAGTTCACCTCCCACACCCTGAAACCGGTGCGGCCAGCCAGGGCTGCGGTGGCCCCGGGAACTGGCGTAGGGTGTGGCTGGCTGCCTGCCAAGCTGCCATTTCACAGATAAAATGTGTGACCAGTGGCAGGCCAGGAGATGAAGCGGCCAGATGGCGGGGGACAGCAGCAAACTCTGAGCTAGGTGGGGCCGCAGCCCACTTCCCCTTCACTGATAGGGAGAACAAGGCCCCTGAAGGATTCCGTGGCCCAGGGAACCATGGGTCACCCTGCAGGAGACAGCATGAGCCGAGGGTCCACTCGGGGTGCCTGGGCTCCTGCCCGCGGGGCCCCAGGGCTGTGTGGGGCTCACTGGCATGGAGACCTTTCTCCAAGTCTCGTGTTGGGGATTCCCTCTGGGACCGGCCCAGCTCCCAGCAGGCTGGCTATCCTGCCCTCTGCCCGAGGCCCCCTTGCTGGGCAGTGCTAGGGAGGGGCGGGGGAGACCACTGTACTTGGACCATGCGGGCAGGGCCAGGAGTGTGGGTATCTAAAAGGCACCTTACCCTCCCGCCCCCAATCTCTGGTGCTGGTTTGTTTTGGAAGGGGAAGGACACGGAGGCAGAAGGCCAGAGGGCCCCAGCCCAGAACCCCTGAATTGTCCCCTCCTGGGGGACTCTGTCTCATGAAGGGGGGCTCTGGGCTGAGCCTTGGATGGGGTCCCTTCCAGAGGAGAGCAGAAGCCTCTGGCCAGAATGCGTGGTCAGTGGTGTGACGGGCGTGGCTGGTTCCTGGGCAAAGACTGGGGTGTGATTACGTCCAGGCCACGTCCGGCAAGCGTCCTGGTGATGCTAGCACAGCCCAGAAGCAGGATCCCCCGAGCCAGCCAGTGCCTCCTCCCAGGCCCCCGTGGCCCAGTGCTATGAGTTCCCAGTCCAGGCCACCTGGACTGCGGCCGTCCTGTTCTTTGCCACAGACTCCCTCTCGTGTGACGTGAAGACCAGTGTGCCTGCCTGTGGTGGCTCTGGACCCAAGTCTGCTGTGGGGAGGCTCTTTAGCAGGGCTGAGGGGTAAGGGGTGGTGGTGAGAGGTTGGGGTCCCTGCACCCCAGCTCTCTGTCCCCCTCTGACACGCTTCCCTAGAGGTGCCTGGGACGACAGGGACCACCGAGCGGGGTCTCCCTACTCACACGCCCCGTGCACTCACTGATGGTGCAAACCATGCACACACATGGGGAACACACACGCACACACACATGCGGGCCTCACAAGCCAGTTGCTGCCCCGTGCACTCAGGACTGCTTGACTGTCAGGTCCATCTGCCCTCCCTGGCCACAGGCTTCTGGGGGGGTTGTGACCCCCAGGCACTGTGGGGCCTCTTCCAGCTCTCCTCAGCTTCAAGGGCGAGCACAGCTCTGGAGAGGGCGCGGGGCAGGAGGAAGGGGCGCAGGGGAGATGTGAGACCTCAAGGAAGGGCCTGCAGGCTCTGGGCCCTGGGAACTTGCAGGGGGCTTGGGGGCTCCAGGGCGACCTGGTGGCCCCGCTTTGTGGAACCCCAGCTTCAGTCGAGCGGGTCCTGGGGCAGCGCCCGGCCCACTGTGGCTTGTTGGGGCTGGGCAGTGAGTGGAGGGAGCCGAGCAGGAGCTGAAGTGGGACCACACAGGGCACTGCCCGCGCTCCTGGGCCACCAGGCTGAGGGAGGGGTCAGGCTGAGAGGAGGCTCAGCAGAGAAGCTGGCGGTGACACCGAGGCTGTGGCTGGGTGAGCTGGCGGCTGCCCCTGGAGCAGGGTCGGGTGGCAGCCACAGCCGGCCACTCGTTCGGCCACCATTCCTGGACCGGCAGGAGTGAGGGCCTGTGGGTGGGGGCGGGTCAGCAAGGGTCCTAGGCGGAGAAGGGAGGCCCAGAGGAGGGCAGCTGGCCTGATGGTTGTGTATTATAGGCTCCCTGAATGCGGCCAGCCTGCAGGAGGGGCAGCTACACCTGTCCCTGCTGGTGTCCAGCGGCTGGAGGAAGATCCACTTCAACGTTGTGCCCGTGGTGAGGAGGAGGGGCAGAGCGCCTGCCCTGGAGCTGGCCCAGCTGACGCCCGGATTCCCCGAGGGCTCCCTGAGAAGGCTTGCTGGACACAGGGTGCACCTGGTGCCTGCCAGCGCCCAGCACTGGAGGTAGATGCCCTTGGGGGGCTCCGGCGTCCCTCAGAAAGGGGGCTGCCCCCTGCTGCTCCCTCGCCCCAGGCGGGAGGGTCTGCAGGGCCCTGCCTGCCTCCGCCCTGTGGGCACCTGTGTCCTGCTGAGGTGGTGGTGTCTCTGGGGGAATTCGGGACCCAATGGACTTCCGTGCAGCAGGCACTCAGCACCCTACAGGGAGACACAGGAAGGGCGAGACTGAGTCCTTGCCTGAGCAGGGAGACCCAGGGTGGAAGGCTGCCTGGGATGGGGCCTGGCATTGCCCAGCCCACTGCCTTTGCTCCGGGTGGACGGCAGCAGAGAAGACACGCCAGGCCATCCCACGTCCCCACATGGTGAGGAAGGTCAGACTGATGGACCAGCACTGGGCCCTGCGGGCACCTTCTGTCTGCGCAGCCCTCCAGGGTTGACGCCTCTCCCAGGAGGTGCGCCTGGGATGTTTGGGTACAGGCATCTCCGGCCAGCCGTGGCCTCTAGCAGCCTCCCCTGGGTCCCAGCCTCTGTCCCCAGGAGCCTTGGGGCTCGGTGAGGGCTGCCTGCCTCTGGTCAGTGTCTGAGAGGGAGGAAGAGGAACAGCCTGAGCCCTCTTGAGACCCAAACCCAGGGACAGGGCTGAGTCCTGTTGTAATCCAACACCATTGCTGGGCACCCACATGCTGGGGCCTGGTGGCCTGACCTGCTCACCTGCGTGAGGGCGATGCTGCCTTATCACTGAGTTCCTTCTGTGAGTGACATTTATGAACCTTCTGTGACCTTCTGTGAGCCACGGCAGAGCCCCTGTGGCTCCCACACTCCACATCCTGGGTGACCCCCTTTCACAGAGCAGGGGCTGTGCCAGGCTTGCTGAGTGACCACTGCCCACAAGGGAGGGCAAGGATAGAGTCATTCTGCGTAAGCAAACAGAAAGTGGCCTTTCCAGTGTCAAGCCCCCAGAAGACCCGGCATGGGTCAGAGTCCCTTGCCCTGCCTCTTCCTTCTTCTCAGCACTCATTAGTTAAAAGCCCTAGTGGGAAATGGCACTGGGGCTTGGGCTTGGGGAAATGGGACCCGGCATGGGTGGCTGATCAGGACAGAGACTCATTTGCTGGGCTCAGCACTCAGGCAGCACCCCTGGCATTTGACGCCCTGTGCTGGGGGCCTGGGGTGCTTGGGGGTGCTGAGCCCAGCAGCCTTCCTCTAGCTGCTGCCGGGGGCACACATGGGTTTCCTGAGGGGGCTTTGGGGAGGAGCCCACACCCTGCCAGGCTCGGGCTCCACCCACTCCCCTGTCCAGGGGCCAGGTGCTGTTGCCCAGCATGGGCAGATCCAAGAGGCACCTTCCTGTCTATGTGAAGGCTGAGTGGCTGGGGGTTCTCTGTGTCCCTCCACATCCTGGCCAGGGAGTCTGAAGCTGAACGGCCCCTGAATCCAGTCCTAAGAAATGCGGGGCCACAGCATAGCACAGCCACCCTCAGGGCCGGAGCACCCATGGGGCCCAGGAGCCTCTGATATCGGGGGGCAACAGAAGCCAGGGTCTTTCCTTCTGGTGATAAGCTGGGCATCTGGCAGCGAGAGGACCCAGATCTGACCACGTGGGTCTGGCCTTGCAGGACCTCCACTGGGTACCTGCTCACGCGGCTGCTCAGCGTGCTGGGCTGCCTCCAGGGCCACCGCCTGAGCAGCCTCTCCATCCTCGACCGGGTCAACCTCGACAGCTGGCGCGGTGGCGGCCGGAGCCCTGGCCTGACCTTCGACCACCTGAAGGTACCCTTGGGGGGCCAGGCCTTGGCTTTGGGGCTTGGAGCAGATGCTGAGGGCTGGGCACCCAAGCGTGCCCTCACACCAGCCCCCACGGCGGGTAGTGCAGGTGTCGGGGGGACTTGGGGTTCTGGCAGGAGATGTCGTGGCTCATGGGGGACACCTGGCAGATGTGGCTGCAGAGGGCTGTGGCTCAGCAGGCAGGCCTCTGGCATTCCTGGGCCAGAGACCTTGGAGTCACCTCGGCTCTGGGACACTTGAGTCAGCCCTTGGGTTGGGCTGCACAGGACGGGCCCCTTGCCAGCCAGGTCCTCCCACGTCTGTGCACCTTCCCTGCCCGCTCCCCGCCTTACAGTGGAACCTGTCCCTGGGGCCCCCTGAGAGTGCCGGCTCCCCTTCCTGCCACTCCCAGGGTGCTGGACCGGCTTTCCCACTTGTCATTAGGTGCCATCATCATGGCCACCTCATAGGGTTTTCAATGGCTGATTGTTTCGGGATTGCTTTGGGAGTGGCAGTGGCACACGCCTGTAATCCCAGCGGCCGGGGAGGTGGAGGAAGGAGGATCGCAAGTTCGAGACCAGAGGCAGTCTGCGTAACTTAGTGAGACCCTGTCTCAAAAGTAAAAAAACAAAACAAAACAAACAAAAAAAAACAAAACAAAAAAAATGGGCTGAGGGTGTAGCTCAGTGGTCCAGCACTTGCAGAGCGTGCAAGCGCGAGGTCCTGGGTTCAACCCCCAGTACCAGGAAAAAAAAAAAAAAAATCAGGGGTGGGTTTCCTTCTCCAGTTTCTGCAGTGCTGGGGATGGAACTCGGCCCTCAGAGAGTGTGGAGCGGCGCTCTACCAACTGAGCAAAGCCCCAGTCCCATTTCCCACTAGGGCTTTTAACTGCTTGGTGCTGAGAAGAAGGAAGAGGCAGGGCCAGGGACTCCGACCACCCCTGGCCCAGAAGGCAGTGAGGGGAAGCAGATGAGGCCATGGAGGCTCGGAGTCCCTGCCAGGCTGACCTTGCCCTGGACTGTCCTCCAGGGATTGGCTCAGGTGTGGGGGACAGGTGGGCTGCCCTGTGGTTATAAAATGGCCTCTGTCCCCTGTGTGAATTTAGGCTCGTCCCTGCCTCCCCAGGCCTCCACCTGAGGCTGGCAGCTTCCTCGGTTGCTTGGGGTCTGATGCATGGTGGCCCCTGGTATCCACATGAGCTAAGGGGTGCCGGGGAGGGAGAGGGCCTGAGGACACGGAAATGCAATGAGGGACAGGGCCTCAGGGTGGGAAAGAGGAGGAGGGCCCCCTATTGCTCTGGGCTGGGCCATTTGAGTTGGGCGACAGGGGATATATGTGGGCTGGGATTTAGCTCAGTTAGTAGAGCGCTGCGCTGCAGTCTCTGAGGTCCCGAGTTCAATTCCCAGCACTGCAAAAACGGGAGAAGGGCCTGGCAACCCATTCCCAAGGCAATCCCGAAGCAGTCAGCCATCGAAAACCCTATGAGGGTCGTTATGAATCGGGTACCGACTCGACGGCAACTAACAACAACAACAGGGGATATGTAGGAGCTCAATGGAGTGGCATGAGGGAAAGCCCAGGGGGTGGAGGGAGCCTCAGAGGCCTTTGAGGACGTCCTGACGTCCAACGTGGGGGCAAACAGACGGGCAGTGAGGGGCAGCAGGCAGGCAGAGGCCAGGCACTCAGGGAGCAGGGGGCGGAGCCAATGTGGGAGGGGCGTGGCACTCAGTCAAGGTTGTGGCAGGTGCTTGCAGTCTAGGGGCACCGCTGGCGGTGGCGGGTGTGGGGGGCATGGCCCTGGCCACCGGCCTCAGACTGTCCTGCCTCGCCGTCCCGCAGACGGCGCTGCTGTGGGCCTCCGTGCTCTTCCCCGCGCCCGAGGACTGGGCGGAGCTGCAGGGCGCCGTGTACCGCCCGCTGGTGGTGCTGCTGTGCTGCCTGGCCAGCGGCAACCTGCCCCACTTCCTCCACCCCGCGCGCAACCTGCTGCAGGGCAGCAGCCTGGACCTGGGCACCATCTACCAGCGCGTGGAGCGCTTTGCCAGCCAGCCGGAGGAGGCTCTGCGCATCCACGCCACGCACCTGGGCCGCAGCCCCCCGCCGCGCATCGGCCACGGGATCAAGGCGCTCCTGCAGCTGCCCGCCAGCGACCCCGCCTACTGGACCACGGCCTACTTCGACGTCCTGCTGGACAAGGTGGGCGCCGTGTCGCAGGAGGGAGGGACAGAGCCCGGGGCACGGCACCTGGCTGCTGCCTCCAGGTCAGGAGCCCAAGGACAACTGGGACAAGGTCAGGGCCCTGCAAAGAGACAGGGGAAGAGGGTGGGGGTCACTGGGCCATGGAGCTCCCCTTGAGAGTGGCCGCTGGCCCAGCGCTGGTGCTGGGACCCAGGGCAGTGTGCCTGAGAGTCACCCCAGGCTCACTCCTGGGAAATGCTCCCAACCCCTCACCCATTGCGGGGGGGCCCCATGGCTCACAAAGGGGTGTGGTCTCCCCCCCCATTTCCTCTGCGTTCCTAGACTTAGGAACCCCATGCCATGCTCCTGAGGACCTGTGTCCTCTCTCCTGCTTTGCCAGCGGCCACTCCTACTCCGACGGAGCCCACTTCTGCTCCCCGGACACAGACTATCCCCAACCCCCATCTCGGGAACTAGTGCCAGCTGCTCCCCCTTCCAGGGCCCACCTGACCTTGCTGGCCAACCTCTCCCTTGGCTTAGCATCAGTGGGGCCTCGGGTGGACCCCATGTTGCTGGGCTTCTCTTTCTGATTTTAGCAATCTGCCACCTGTTGGGGAGACTCCCAGTGGCCTCCTTGGGTCACTGAGCCCAATGCCATTCAAGAACTGTTACCCCGTGGCAGGCCACACTGGGGGTCCTGCTCATGGCCCTCAGCAGACCTGTGCGTGTGTGGGGGGGAGAGTAGCTGGGCCTGCAACCAGGACTTGGCAGGGCCTCCTGTGTCAGGGCCTGGGTCTCAGAGACCCGGCTTCAAGGACGGATGCTGGGGCTGGTCCTGCTGTAGAGGTGACTGGCCAGGCAGACACCCAGAATCAGGAAGCCCAGTGGCCACGCAGGGCTGTGTCCCAGGCGCTGCGGTGCTGTGGGAGGTGTTGCCTGGATGTCTCTGCGACCTTCTTTCCCTGTCCATTTGTAGTTCCAGGTGTCCAACATCCAGGATAAGGACCGAGTCTCAGCCATGCAGAGCATCTTCCTGAAGACCAAGGCCCTGGGGGGCCACGAGAGCTGAGCCGGGCTGTCCAGTGTCCGCCACCGCGCAGGAGGCTCCTGGGACATTTGGAGAAGGGCTGGGCCTCTCCTTGAGCTGGGTGATGCAGGGACTGTCTCCAGGGACCCCGGTCCAGGGCACGGCTTTAAGGCTCTGAGAGTCCCCAGCAGTGCAGCCCCGGGGCAGCTGCCACGTCCCCCAGGCTGCGAGGCTGGGCTGGAGATTATATGCTTCTCGGGACGCACGTTGATCGTCTCCTATGACTGTCAGCAATGCTGCATCTGCACCACAGTGGATCTTGAGGGCTTGTCCCTGCCTGCCTGAATCCACTCCTCCGTACCTGATCTTGAACAAACGAATGTCTCAGCACCCCCCACAGACAGCGCCCCACTTTCTGTACCTCTAAGTGGAAATATGGAAACCCAGAAGTAGGAGAGATTCGTGTGCATCGAGCAGTTTCAGACCTCTGCTCTTGTGAATGACACCCTTGCCCGTGTGTCTTCACCTCGTAGTTCAGAGGGGGCTGAGGGCAGCAGAGGGACCCCCAGCTTCTACTGACAGTCCCCTGTCCCCGTTCTCATTGCCTTAGTCCCCTTTTACCGCCCACTGCAGCCTGCTTGCAGCCCAGGGCCCTCTGTGTACCCAAGCCCAATGGACATTTTCTATTCTCTGTTGTCTTTGGTTACTCAGTGGCATTTACTCCTTGGCTTCCACACTGCAGCTGGCACCCAGGCTCTGGGGAGGGAAACTGCTGTCCCACCCCCAGCTCAGGTCACATGGCTCCTCAAGTCTCCTTCCGGGACTAATGGCAGGTGCCAGGGTAACCACACAACGAAAGCAAGTGCCCAGGGCCTCTGAAGGCCTTGGCATCAGGGCCTGAGCTGCACCCATAGAAGGGGACACGAAATGCCATCCTACCTCCCCCCATGAGAGTGGGCACTCAGTCCACATCTGATTCATAAGGGACCCAAAGGGTCGAGGCGCACCTGGTCATGTCCTTCATGCTGAGTGTGATTGGGCTGGCTGACCACAGCAGAAGTGAGAGCTGGAAGGCAGGAAGGGGCCAGGGAGCATTTTGAAGCCATCTCCACAGCCAAAGCCACCCAGCCAAACACACATCAGGGCACAGTAGCAGAACCCAGTGCCCCTTCAAAGACCAGCTCCCCACGATGGCCCCAGCAAGAACCAAGTAGACTGTGACCAGTGACAGTGGACTACACAAGCCTTGCCAAGTGGTGACTCGTGACCCAAGGGCTATGCTAGAAATGTGATCTGTAGTGGAACAGGACAGCGGGGCTTTTGGAACTCACTCTATGACCACTGCCCAGGGACACATTCTTATTGGTCCCACCAGAGGGGAGGACCAGAATCAATTTGCATGTACCTGGAAGAAGATGTAAACTCTGGCCTTTGTTATTCATAGGTGCCATCAGGTGGGTCTGACTCATGGTGACCCTATGTACAACAGAATGAAACACTCTCTAACTCTGTGCTAGGCATATGACCTTGTTTATACTTAAGCCCACTGTTGCAGACACTGTGTCAATCCGTCTAGTTGAGGGTCTTCCTTTTTTTCATTGGCCTGCCACTCTCCCAAACATGATATCCTTCTCCAGGGATTGGTCCCTCCTGATAACATGTCCAAAATACATAAGATGCAGTCTAGTCATCCTTGCCTCCAAGGAGCACTCTGTTTGCACTTCTAGGACAGATCTGTTGGTTCTTCTGGGAGTCCATGGTATATTCAATATTCATCCCCAGCACCATAACTCAATAGCATTGATTCTTCTCCTCTTATCCTTATTCAATGTCCAGCTTTCACAATCATACAATGTAACTGAGAATACCATGGCATGAGTCAGGCACATTTTCGTCTTCAACATGACATCTTTACTTTTCAACACTTTAAAGGGGTCTCTTGCAATAGCTTTGCCCAATTGCCGGGAGCCAAGACCATAAGTAACTTTTTGCAAGATACCCTGAGGAAAAGGTGCAGGGTGTGGTGAAAATAGCAGATGTTGAGCCACAGGGCATTGTGACTTTGAATTGAAATTACCATCTGAAAGTGGTTGTCAGGGTTACAGGAGGACCTGAAGACTTCTGAAGAATCACCTGGCTCTTGTGACTTTCTTGCCCCTCCCCTCCCCCTCCATGTATATTTAAGCTACAGCACAACATTAAAGACTTTGGAGTTTGATCAGACAGCCTGTCTTGCTCTCATCCTTTGTGTCTCTTGTCTCTCTCTCTCATTCATTCACCCCTTACTCTAGGTCCCTGTTGAACAGCCCCGCGGGCCGGGGCACCCAATGCAATGTGTCTTTTGATATCTTGACTGCTGCTTCCATGGGTATTGATTGTAGAACCAAGTAGAACACAATCTTGGACAACCTCAACCTTTTTTCCATTTATGTGGAGTTGCTTACTGACCCAGTCGTAAGGATTTTTGTTTTCTTGATGTTGAGGTGCAAACCATACTGAAGGTTACATTCTTTGATTTTCATCAGAAAATGTTTCAAATCCTCTTCACTTTCAGCAAGGAATGTCCTGTCATCCATATATTGAAAGTTGTTAATGATTCTTCCTCCAATTATGATGCCACATTCTTCCTTATAAAGTCCAGCTTCTCATATTATTTGCTCAGCATAGAGACTGAAGAGATAAGGTGAAAGGATACAGCCCTGCTGCACACCTTTCCTGAATTTGAACCAGGCAGTGTTTCCTTATCCTGTTCTAGTGACTGCTTCCTTGTCTACGTACAGATTCCTCATGATTAAGTGCTCTGGTATTCCTATTCTATGCAATGTTATCCATAATTTGCTATGATCCAAACAGTTAAATGCCTTTGCATAATCGATAAAACATAAGTGGACATTTTTCTGGTATTATCTGCTTTTGGCTAATATCCATCTGACATCAGCAATGATGTCCCTGGTTCCATGCCCTCTTGTGAATCGAGCTTGATTTTCTGGCAGTTCCCTGTGAATATACTGCTGCAATTGCTTTTGAATGATCTTTAGCAAAATTTTATTTGGGTGTGATATTAATGATATCATTTGACAATTTCCACATTCAGTTGGCTCCCTGTTCTTAAGAATGAGCACAACTATAGATCTCTGCCAGTCAATTGGCCAGGTGTCTGTTTTCTAAATCTCCTGGCATAAACAAGAGAGCACCTACAGTATTGCATCTGTTTGTTGAAACATCTGTATTGGTGTTCCATCAATTCCTGGGGCCTTGCGTTTCACCACTGCCTTCAAGGCAGCTTCCACTTCTGTTTCCTCATCTTGTGCAGCCTCTTGAAATGGCTGATCATCCACCAACTCTTTTTGGTATAATGATCCTGTGTATTCCTTCCATCTTCTTTTGATATTTCCTGCATAGTTTAGTATTTTCCCTGCAGAATTCTTCACTGTTGCCACTCAAGACTTGAATTTTTTCTTCAATTCTTTAACTTTGCCAAAAACAGAGTGTGTTCTTTCTTTTTGATTCTCTATCTCCAGCTCTTTGCACATGTCATAATATTTGAGATATCATGCTGATCAGAGCCAGGTGTGTTAACTGGCAGGTTCTGTCATGCCTCATAATAATATAATAATAATATTGTCTTCCTGATCTTCCCTTTGAAATCTTCTGTTTAGTTCTTTAACTTTATCATGTCTTCCTTTTACTTTGGCTGTTCAATGTTCAAGCGCAAGTTTCAGAGTCTCTTTTGACATGGAATTTGGTCTTTTCTTCTTTTCCTGTCTTTTTAACAACCTTTTGCTTTCCTCATGAATGATGTCTTTGATGTCATGCCACAACTCATCTGGTCATCGGTCACTAGTGTCTAATGCATCAAATCTGTTTCTGAGGTGGTCTCTGAACTCAGGTGGGATATACTCAAGGTCTTACCTTGGCTTTTGTACATTCGTTCTAATTTTCTTCAGTTTCAGTTTGAACCTGTGTATGAGTAGTTGATGGTCTGATCCACAATCAGTGACTGGTCTCATTCCAACTTCTGATATTGAGCTTTTCCATTGTCTCTTTCCACAAATGTACTCAATTTGGTTGCTGTATGTTCCATCTGGTGAATTACATGTGTACAGTCACTGCTTATGTTTGCGAAAAAATGTATTTGCAACGGAAAGGTCATTGGTCTGACAAATTCTGTCATGTGATCTCCAGCATCGTTTCTGTCCCCAAGGCCATATTTTTCAACCACTGAGCCTTCTTTTTTGTTTCCAACTTTTGCATTCCAGTCACCAGTAATTATCCTGATTGCATGTTCAATCAATCTCAGACTGCAGAATCTGGTAAAAACCTTCTGTTTCTTCATTTGAGGCCTTAGTAGTGGGTGTGTAAATCTGAAAAACAGTCATATTAACTGGCCTTCTTTGCAGGTGTATGGATATTGCTCTATCACTAACATCATTGCACTTCAGGACAGATGGTGAAATGTCTTTTTTCATGATGAATCCAACTCCATTTCTCTTTAAGTTGCCATTCCTGGCATAGTAGACCCTTCTGCTCTGGATGCAAGGCAGGCCTGGGGTCTTTGTAATCTGGGTATGCTGCAGAATGTCAGCCTGGTTCCCTGTGCAGAGGACATCATGCTGATCAGAGCCAGGCGTGTTAACTGGCAGGTTCTGTCATGCCTCATAAGAGGTGCTCATCCAGAGCTCGAGGGAGAGAAGCCTTACAGAATCTCAATGTCAGCCTCATACATGAAGCTGAGAGGTTCAGAGGTCCAGGGCAGGCCAAACCCCTGTGCCACTCGCCACAAGGAGCAAGGCTTGGTGGCCTCACTGGACCTTAGAGACTGTTAGCCCTTTGCTTAGGGACATCCATCCGTCAGGCGACTTTTACGGCTGTCAGTTCTGAACAGGGCCAGAGCACAAGCAGGTTCTCCGGGGGATCTGTGCTATGATACGACCACGGGGCCAGTGGCAGCTGCAGACGTGGCACCAGATGGCATGTCTGGCGAGCCCCAGCTGAGGTCTGGAGCAAGGGCGTGTCGTCCACGGAAGAGGCTGTGCTGCCGTTTGGAGAGCGGCGTCTGTGTGGTGCTGGGCTGGGTAGAGTGAGCCTGGGACAGCACGCGATCCTGCTGCCGAGCTGCTCCTTGCGAGCTCAGTGTTGCAGGGTCCCACTTTTGGGGGTGGCAGGGGTAGGGCAGCAGGGATCCACGAGATGATGGACTTGATCCACTTAGGATCAGGCCCAGCAGGATGGGAGGGACAGGCCAGTTACAAGAACAGTGGCCTGGGCCACCCGGACCTCACATCTGGTAGCCTGGGCCTGTCCCTCACCTCGGCCATGTGGCCTTGGCTTCCCTAGGACTAGGAAGAAAACCTTGAGCATGCTGTGTGTGGGAAGCCCCGAATGGACTTTCCCACCTCGGGTGCCCGGAAGATAGTGGTGAGGGACAGTCCTCCCATCAAGAAAGAGAAACCGCTGGGCCCGGTGGCACACACTTGTAATCCCAGTGGCTCAGGAGACAGAGGTGGGAGGATCGTAAATTTGAGACCAGAGGCAGTCTGCGAAACTTAGGGAGACCCTGTCTCAAAAAGTGAAAAAAATGGTCTGGGGGCGCAGCTCAGTGGTCCAGTACTTGCAAAGCATGCAAGCACGAGGCCCTGGGTTCAACCCCCAGTACCGTAAGAGAGAGAGAGAGAGAGAGAGAGAGAGAGAGAGAGAGAGAGAGAGAGAGAGGGAGGGAGAGAGAGAGAGAGAGAGACCGCCCATCGCTTTGCATGGGGACAAGTGGCCCCTGGTGAGGAACACCCCGACGTAAGACTGTGTACTGCATAAGTGAAGATTGTTCCAGATGGTGAGAATGCAGCGGGGACTTCCAACAGCCCTCAGCAGTGCGTGAGGACGTGTGCAGAGTAAGAAGGAAGGAATTGACAAGCCACATTCACACTTGGGGATCTGAACACCCCATTCTCAGTACTTGATAGAAAAGGCAGCCCCCCAAGTCAGTAGGTATGCTGCTGTTGTTGTGGAAGGCGTGAATTACACCATCACCTGCCTCCCCTCTCAGCGGTATAAGCCCACCTGCACCGCCCCAGCATGGCAGAAAACGCATTCACCCTAAGCATCCATAGGGTGGTAAAAACTGTCGCTGGTCTACAAAATGAGATCTCTGCAAATTTACACACAATGGAAATCCATGTACAATATGATTTCTGACCTCAAAAGACACAAGTTAAAGATAAAAACAAGAAGATATTTATAATATTCCCCCCAAATACCCAGAAATGATACCGCACGAGCCTAAATCATCTATGGTTCAAGAAAGAAATCACAAGGGAAACTATCACATATTTTGACCTGAGTGAGAGTGAAAATACCATCTATCAAAACTCAAGAGATGCAGCAAAGGCAGTGCTCAGGGAAAATTTTAGCTTTAAAGGCTCATGTTAGAAGAGTTGTTTAAAATCAGTTACCGAAGCTTCCGCCATAAGAAGCTTACAAAAATTGAAGTAACCTGCATGGATGTATACGATTATGACATGTCAACTAAAAATAAATAAACATTTGGAAAGAAAAAGTAAATTAAAACCAAAAGAAGTCAAGTAAAGGAGATAATAAAATTAGAATGGAAACCAAGAGAACAAACAATAGAGAAAAGCAACAGAGTCAAACATGGTTTTTTGGAAAAGATTAATAAAATTGATATTCTCTAACAAAATTGACTGATGGAAAACAGAGTAAAATATGTCACCAATTGGGAGAAGGACCTGGCAACCCCCTCCTAAAAATCAATCTGCCATTGAAAACCCTATGAACAGCACAGAAGCACTGACAATAGTGTTTCCCCTGTTGTACAGAGGGTCGCTATGAGTCAGATACTGACTCGACGGCACCTAACAACAACAACAAATGTCACCAATATCGGAAATGGAGGAAGGGAAATCACTACAGACCCCATAGGTGTGACTGGATGATAAGGGGACATTGCAAATGACTTCATACCAAGACATTCAACAATCTAGATGAAATCTGAACATGCCCTGGGTAACAAATTACCAAAACTGACAACAGACAAGATGAGCCCAAAATTTACCTGGAAAGATCTGATTCAGCAGCACCTAACAACAACAACAACAACAACAACGGGCTAGGAAAATCTGGAAGAGGGAGAACAGGTTGGCTAAACTCCAGCACGTCATCTCAAGAGTTACTGGGTGTCTCCAGCGCTTAAGACAACGTAGGTTGACTGAAGACAGAAAGTGAAGCCACAGAGAGGAACAGAGTCGAGAAGCGGAGCCACACATATTCATCAGTGGACTTTACCAAGTCGGCAGGTCTATGAGATGGAGAAAGCAAATCTGTTTAACAAACGTGGCTGGAACTGGGTATTGCTGTGGGTAAAATGCCCTTTGTCCTTCTTCCACCCCATGCACAGTGGGTATGAGGCAGGTCACAGACCTCACAGTGACAGCTCCTGAAGAAGATCCCTCACAGCCTCAGAGGAAGAATGCCTTCTGGGACAAGACACAGACCACACAGACGTTTAAGGAAAACTCATCAATCAATAGGACTTTACCCAAATTAAAAATACCCGCTCTTTTGAGACCCCATTAGGAAAATGAATAGGTAAGCCACAGAGTAGAGAAAATGCTCAGGACACAGATATCTGAGAGCATACAAAGTACATAAAATAACGATCACAAACCAACAACAAAACATAAAGCATCCACGTAACATGAGCAAAGTATTTGAACTGACGTTTCTTGAAAGATGGTGTACAAATGGCCAACGGCACAGGAAAAGATTCTGCATGGCATTGATCATCATGGAAACGCACATTAAGCCAACTCAGATGCAATTCACATTTGCCAGGATGAAAAGGCAGCACTGACGTGGGTGAGAATGCAGAGCACCCACACCTCTGCACCTGGCACCTGGTACAGCGAGCTGGCCTGACCTGAAATCCCAGCCCTTGTACCACACCCACGACAGACAAAAACATACGGCCGCACAAAGCTTTGCATTGTGGGGAAGCTCATTCAGCCCTGTTCACAACAGCCCCAAATTGGAAATTACCCAGGTGCGTAACAATAGCGGGTGAAGGGACCAACTGCCGTGTGCCTGCACCAGGGCGTCAACCTGGCAGTGAGGACAAACAGACAAACATGTAGGAAGGCTCCAAATGCCCGGGGCTCTGCAGATGCCGCAGAGCGCCTCCTGCCTGGGGCATTGCCACCGCAGAGCTGACCTGGGGTGCAGTCAGACCCAGGGGCCCTCCCCTGGGGATTCCTGTGTCCCCTCCCATACAACCCGTTGGACTTGGATTCTGGCCCCAGTGTCTGCGTCCAGGGAGACCAACCCGAGACAGGGCTGCTCTCTGGCCCAAGGCCAGTCTCTCCTGACCCTGTGGTCCTGGGCGTCTGGCCCCGGCTCTGCAGGCTCCTCCCCTGCAGCCCCTCCTGCTCCGCTGACTGCTGCTGGTCCCAGCTCGCTGTGACCACGTCTGGGCTGCCCTCGGGGTCCTGTCTTGTGGTCAAACAGGAACACACGGGGCAGTGGCCTCTGCTGGCTCAGGACCCTGCCCCAGCACGTGCTAGGGACAGGGATGGGTCCCGGAAGGGCCTCATTTGTGCAGTGGGCCACCTTGATTGGCAGACCCTGCCGGGCCTCCCCCCGGGGCCCTCAGAGCCACAGGGCCCGGGAGCGCAGCTGCTCTGCACACCTCTGGGCGGAAACGGCCCCGGAAGTGAGGAAGTGAGGCATGGGGCGAGGCTGGAGGGAGCGGGCGAGGAGGGGGCTGGCGCCCGGGGCCTGGCTGCACACTTGGGAGTCAACGGCCGCAGGGCTGCTCGGTTCTGGCCATGTGTGCATCGGTGTCCTTGGCCGTGTGAGAGGGGTGTCCTGTGGGTTTGCCTGGAGCGGCCTGTGACGTGTGCTCTGGGGGTGACATCGGGGGCCAGAGTGCGGGGCCAGTGCCCCCAGCCGCTGGGGGCTCTGGCCATGGTCCAGGACGAGGAGCGCCCTCAAAGGTCATGCTCGGCGGGGCAGGCAGCCAGGGCGGCCTCTGGTCAGACTCTTGGACAGCCCCGCACAGTGACAGGAGAGGCTTTATTGAACGCTTGCACACCAGGGGCACACCAGGGGCACACCAGGGGCACACCAGGGGCTTACCAGGGGCACACCAGGGGCCTGCCAGGGGCACACCAGGGGCACACCAGGGGCCTGCCAGGGCCGCAGCTGCTTTGGGAGGTGCTGCAGGTCCCACCTGGGCAGAGGGACTTCCGCTGGAGGCCGCCCCTTTCCCTGCCCACCTCGCCTGCACAGGCCAGCAGCCTTCCTGTCCCCACGCCTGCTGTCCTTGTGGTCAGGCACATGGCCGTCACAGCCTGTGCTGGGGGCAGCGCTGCAGGGCCTCCCTCAGGGCCTCTGTCAGGCGGTCTATGTTCTCTCGGGTGGCGTTGCAGCCCATCAGGCCGATCCGCAGCACCTGCAGGGTACAGGCCGGGGCAAGGGTCACGCAGGGTTGCAGGCAGCGGATGCAGGCCATGCGGCAGGAGCACAGAGCCCAGGGGCAGATGTGGGTCTGGGGCAGTTGCTGGGCACAGGGGGAGGGGGCCCCCAGGGGCAGAGAGCAGGGGCCTGGCAGGGCCGGGCCCGCAGCCCAGGGCTGGAGGTTGGTGTCACAGCCTGTGGCACTCTAACAGAAGCCACGGGCTCTTTTGTAACTGACAGCAACTGGCTGGCTCACGGTTTTGAGGCTTGGAAGGCCATTGAGGCTTGGAAGGCCAGGTTCAGGGCTGGGGAGGGCGTTCCTGTGGCATCACAGCCCCTCTAGAGATATCGCCTGGGCCAGAGGGCCAACCTGGCCTCCATTATGAGTGCCCTCGCACTCAGATCCTAGCCACTGCCCTCTGCGGCCCCCGCTGAACACAGCTGGCCCAGTGGGCTCAATGCCCGGCCCCAGGGCGCAGGAGAGGAGCAGAGGGCTTGGTCTGGGCCCCATGAGGGCCAGAGGTGGCCCCCTCTGCACCCACAGAGCTAGAGGGGGAGTCTAAGAGGAGGTTGGCAACGGCCACTCAGTGTTGCTGGCTCTGCAGGTCCAGCTGGACTGGGCCTGGGTTTCCAGCCTGGGCTGTGAGGCCACCTTGGAGGTACAGAAGGAGGTTCTGAGCGGAACTGGGAAGGCCGCACCGGTCACCTGGTCACCCAGAGCTCGGGGGATGGGGGACCCGTGCCGGGACCCCTCCTTGCACGGCCTGAGGGAGAGCCTGGCACCCATTGTGGAGCAGGTGTGAAAAGAGCCTTGGCCCTCGGCTCCGGAGCCCCGGCCTGGGGATGGTGGCTCTGGGGACATGGGTCAGGAGGCTCCCCAGGCAGTGGCGCTGGGCCCGGCCTGCAGGGAGGAATGAGCAGTGGTCCACAGCGAGGGGCCTCGCCTGATAGTGGCCAGGCAGGGGGCAGGCAGGTTCCCTCGGGGATGGCCCTGTCCTGGGCCCCCCGTGACATGGTGGCATGGCAGGGCTCGGGGTGTGCCCAGCCTGGGCGGCCCCTGCTCACCTTCCCCTCTGAGGGCCCAAGGCCACCGGTGATCTCGATGTCAAAGTGGTCCAGCAGGTAGCTGACGATGTCTTTCCAGCTGTAGCCGGTGGGCACGGCCACAGTGGTGACTGTGGGCAGCCGGGTGGCCTGCAGGAAGTGTGGGCTCCGTCACAGGGGCCGGGGCCTCTGTGCCCTTCCTCATGGCCCTCACCCAGGCCCCTGCCTGGGCACCTGACCTGTGCTGGCTCTGGGCTCTGGAAAAAAGGGCCAGAGGAGAGCAACTGGCCACCCCGCCGGGGGCTACCCAAAGGGCTCCCCAAGGCAGGGTGTCAGCACCGCCAAGGCCCCGGGCAGGTGGCACCCACTGCAGGAGGCTGAGTTTCCACTGACATGCGGCGCTGTGTCTCGCCATTCACTCGTATCTCACCCTCGGGGGGCTCCGGGGAGCCTGGTTCTCAGCTGCCTCCCTGCCCCCCGGGCCTCCTCACCGGGTCCCTCACGAAGAGTTGCAGGCCCAGCCCCTGCAGGCGCTCGTGCAGGTAAGCCGCGGCCTCGCGGTGCCGCCGCCACGAATTCTCCAGGCCCTGTGGGGAGAGGGCGGCGTGCTGACCGGCAGGCAGGGTGGGAGCCATGGTGGGAAGACGGCCCTGGGACCCCGGCCCTGCAGAGCCACTGGGGCCAGGCTGGGCCTGGTCGGGGCAGGTGGAAAGGTTCTGGGTCTGGGAGGGGGGTGGACATCAGCCTTGTTGTGGGCTCCCAGGGACCCCTGAGGGGACACAAATGAGGGGGAGGGGCTGGCCACAACGGGGCAAGATGGTGGGCGCCAGGCCCCGCTCTTGCTAGGATGGCTGGCGTTTCCAAGCCTGGACCTCCCGGTGCCATGACCCATGCCCTCTAGGAACTAGTCCTCCATGACCCCAGCCCCCGTGGGCCCCCTCAGGCCCTGCCTCACCAGCAGCAGCTGCTCTCCACTGACCACCATGGCCCGCCATCCGCCCAGCGCCTTGGCCCCCACAAGCTGAATTCTCCCACAGCCCATGGACCCCGCCCCTTCCTGGGACCCTAACCCTTTCTTTGAGGTAGTGTTTCTCAGTGTGACCCAGACTGGCCTGGAACTCACGGTCCCCCGCCTCCACCTCCTGAGTGCTGGCGTCACAGGTGTGCACCTCAATGGCCAGCTGTCCTTTTGACCTCAGCTCCTCCCCTGCCCAGCCCAGGCCTTGGCCCTCTCCCCTCAGTGGCGCACGCACCCTGTGTGCACCCCTGGCCGGGGCACGAGTGACCGTCCAGCTTCTGGGATTCGTCATTTCTGACTCAACCCTCAGACGGTGCCCAAGGTCCCTACCCGGCCCTGTGACTGACGGTGACCCTCAGGGATGCAGGACCCAGAGGCAGGCAGATAGCCCTTGGCTGCATCTCCTGCCCTGCACAGCCAACTGGGTCTTGGCTGCCCTTGACATCCTGTGTCCTGAGCCTGGACTTTGCCTGGACACAGCCGTCATTGTGGTCACACCCACCTGCCCCAGCCAGCCCCAGCTACCCAGGGTGCTGTGCATTTATATGGTGTGCTGACCCCTCCCTGATATGCAGGGCTGCAGCTGTGGCCAGCTGTGACAGCAGAGCAGGCGTGGAACCTCTCCTGGGCCAGCTGTGTTCATCGGGGGCTGCAGGGGGCAGTGGCTAGGATCTGAGCGCGAAGGCCATTCATAATGGAGGCCAGGTCAGCCCCTCACTTCCTCTGGCCCTCTGGCCCTCTGGCCCAGGCGATATCTCTAGAGGAGCTGTGACGCCGCAGGAACGCCCTCCCCAGCCCTGAACCTGGCCTTCCCAGCCTCAAAACCATGAGCCAGCCAGTTGCTGTCAATTACAAAAGAGTCCATGGCTTTTGTTGGAGTGCCACGGGCTGTGACACCGACCTCCAGCCCTGGGCTGCAGGCCCGGCCCTGCCAGCCCCCTGCTCTCTTGCCCCTGGGGGCCCCCTCCCCCTGTGCTCAGCAACTGCCTCAGACCCACATCTTCCCCTGGGCTCTGTGCTGCCGCCGTCATGGCCTGCATCTGCCCTCCACTCACTGAGCTGCCCCCTGCCTGGCCACTATCAGGCGAGGCCCCTCCCTGTGGACCACGGCGCATTCCTCCCTGCAGGCCAGGCCCAGCGCCGCTGCCTGGGGAGCGTCCTGACCCAAATCCCCAGAGCCGCCATCCCCGGGCAGGGCTCCGGAGCCGAGGGCCGAGGCTCTTTTCGCACCTGCTCCACAATGAGTGCCAGGCTCTCTCTCAGGCAGTACAAGCCAGTGATGGGCACGGTGTGATGGTACCTGGAGACAGGAGGGGCTGGTCATCCACCCCTCGGCACGGGCTCCGTGTGGCCAGCCCAGTCCCAGGGGCACAGTCCTGGGGCTGGGGATGGAGGCCCATGCGGGGTCTGGCAGTGGGCAGGGGGTGGAGAAGGAAGTGGCATCAAGTTGGCCACCATCTCCCTGCCAAGGCTCCCAGGCCCCGTGTCTCCTGCGGCCAGCACTGGAACCTTTCCTGGTGTCCTGTCCTGTGAGTGACCCACGGGGCCTTGGGACTGTGGCCAGGGTCGCCTCACACAGCTTCTGGTTAGCCCTCTGTTCTGAGAGAGGTAAACTGAGGCCTGGGAATGGGAAGATGTAGCAGGGCCAGGAGCAAAGAGCCCGAGGGAGGACAGGGCTTGTGGGCGGGGCAGTAGAGTCCATCCTGCTGGACCTCAGCCTCAGGCCGGGGACCTATAGGGCTGGGGGGCTTTTGAGGCCAGCACAGGGGAGTCCCTGGCTCCCGGTGGGGATGTGAGGGCACAGAGGCAGAGGAGGGGGGGCGCAGTGCCAGGGCTGGCAGGAAGCTGGGTGTAGGACAGCCCGGGGCTTCCCTGCCCGTGCCTGGCCCTCACCTTCTGGGCTGGCTCTCACAGCCCCAGAAGTTGGCCAGCAGCATGAGGTCCATGTAGAAGGAGACGGGCTGCTTCCTCCGCGAGGTGACCTTGTGTCTGGGTGGGAGAGACTGGCCTGGGTGCCTGCCGCGGCCTTCAGGGAGCCCCGGGTCCCAGAGCAGGTGGGGCGGGGCCGGTCCCCACACTGGTGCTCAGGGGACCACGAGAGAGCCACGAGCTCCTCAGGCCGCCCAGCCCTGCTGGCCCTGGGCCTGCCTGGGTGTGAGGGTTAAGCGGGCACGCGAGGGCAGTGCACCCCAGCCTTCCTCTCCCTTGCACCCTCCCCCAGGGGTTGTGCCTCATTCTCCAGGTCACCTGAGGTGACCACTCGAAGGCAGAGGTGCCCACCGCACTGGTCATTCCAACCCGCCGAAATGACAGATGGAAACTGAGGCTTGGGGCCCTGGGCGGAGGCCACTTCTCCCGGAGCCTGGGCTCCATGAGGCTTGGGCCACAAGGCTAGGTGTGGCCAGGGCTGCTCAGCTGGGCCCAGCACTGCACCCCAGTGCTGTACCTGGAGAGGGTACCTAGGGGGCCAGGAGGCAGCAGGGTGAGGCCAGACCTCAGCCTAGGTGTGGCTTCTGGAGAGGCCCTGACAGCCTTTAAAAGGCAGAAGGAAGTGGGCCGGGTGCCCTCCACCTCCCAGGGAGCTGCTGCCTCCCAAAGCTGCCAGGACCTTCCAGACCCACTGGTCTCTCCACCCAGCTCCTTGAAGTCAGAGGCATCTGTGGGGCTGGGCAGGGGTCAGTCCTGGGCCTCGGCAGGTGTCACAAGCCAGGTGGACCCACTGCAGGATGCCCACAGAAGTGTGCGTGAAGGTCAGGCTGGGCAGCCCGTGTGGGCCTCAGCGAGGGAGCACAGAAGCCTGGGTCTCCCTCTGCTCAGCTGCTAGGCTCTGGGCAAAGGGGTGCAGTGATACCCCTGGGCTGTGCTTCCCCCCACCCTCACCCCTACCCTGTTCAGTGCTTCAGCCCTGCGCCCTCACTGGCCTGGGGCTCTGCTCTCAAGCCCTGGGACAGAGGCCAGTGCCCACACCCTGGTACACCTACTTTTCAGGCTGACTGTCCAGCTGCGTCCAAGCTCAGACCCAGCTCCACCTGCACCTCCCATGCAGCCCCACAGACACCTGACTCCCCAGGCCCCACGAGGAATCCCTGACCACACTGCACCACAATCGCGCCTGTTGGGGTACACGGCGCCCCGTGGCCCGGCTGCCGCTGGGTGGTGGCAGCCTGCTGAGGGGGCCACCATTTCCCAGACCTCCCTCTGACACCTGCCCAGCCTGCTCGGGGTCTGCATAGCAGGCTGGTGGGGCTGCAGAGTCCCTTGGGACAGGCCCTGGTTAGCTCCTGGAGGCTGGGCTGGGGTGGGGATGAGGACAGGGTGGGCACAGGGCCCCGGGCCTCCTGGGTTGCCCCTCGGCATGAAGCTGGGGCCTCCAAGATGTGAGCGCATGAATACCGCCACGAGCCCTGACCCCAGCCCCGACCCAAGCTCTCTCCCCTCCACCCGTCCCCGAGCCGCAGCCTTTGAGGG
>VMDO01013459.1:0-58126 GCA_007922755.1 Pedetes capensis
CTCTCTCTTCATTCTTATAACTTTATATTCATTTGATTTACATTTATTGGTAACAATTAGACAAATTAATATCTATTCAATGCTTTAGCGTCTACAGAATACCTTATTATCCATTATTGAATTTGATCCTTACAAGAACATTAAATACATGCTATTACTCTCTCTATTTTTTACAAGAGAAAACTGATGGGATGTAAGATGAAGAACAGATACCAGAGTCCAGTCTGCATGCATTATGTATACATTAGCAAGAAAGAGCTGGAGATAGCACTGATGGTGCTTCCCACTCCTGCCCAAGATAATTCATTTTGAAATGGCAGCGCCATCTAGTGGTCATTTCAGACACAAAGGGATGAAGATGTTTCAAGATGGCCCCTAGATAATGTAATCAACATTTTATGCTATCCTGACATGCATTATTTGAGCTCAGAGCATTTCCTGCTAGTTGACAGATTCCAACCTTTCAATATAGAAAGTGCACTGCATCTACCCGGAGTCAGTCAATGCTATTGATCCTGATAAATAATTTGACCTCAACTAGTGGTTCTGCTCTAGTTATTTAATGCTTAAGAAAGCTGGCGATGTAATCTGAAGAGATCAGGCATGCTTAGGAAGGACCACTAACACATCAACAAGAAGCTGACTGATAGGTACATATATCATAGAAAAGTCAGACATATTTTTCTGTATGTTTCCCAAGGAAAGGGACACTGAAATAGTGTTACACAAACAAAATGGAGTCTGGATAATAAATGATAATAACTAATGTGGTGTCTCACGTTTTAGAGGTTACAAGACAATTTGCATACACTATTTCATGGCCATCCTATTGATGTTTACATGTAGGGTATATTTTTCTTCTTTGGCTCATGTCTGTAGCTTTGTTTGGAATACTGTCTCTTCTCTTCCTGTATACTGAAGCCAGGCATGGTGCCGCCTTCTGTTTTTGCTAATCTGTGCTATAATTTGAATCTCGAATGGATTTAGCTTGGATCTAGAATGCTCTCGCAAGGCCTTTGTGTTAAAGTCTGGGTGCACAGCCTTGTGCAATTGGGAAGTGGTGGAACTTTTAAGAGATAGAGTGTAGTGGAGGTCTTGTAGTCCATAGGAGCATGATCTTGAATGGGATAGTGTGACTCCAACCTCTACCTCTTCCTCTCTCATTTATTCCCAGCCACAAGTTGAATAGTTTTGCCTCACCACATGCCTTGAAGTAATACCACAGGCCCAAAGCAACAGAACCCATTGGTTATGCAATGAAACCTCCAAAACTATAAGCCAAAATAAATGTTTGTCTTTATATACTGATTTATTACAGGTATTTACATAGTTGGCCCGCAGCCATACCCCTGTGGCATCTGATCCCGTCAGATCTTGGAAGCTAAGCAGGGTTGGGCCTGGTTAGTACTTGGATGGGAGACTGCCTGGGAACACCAGGTGCTGTAGGCTTGGGAGAAGGACCCACCAACCCACTCCTAAAAATCCATCTGCCATTGAAAACCCTATGAACAGCAGAGAAGCACTGACAAAGTGTTTCACCCATTGTACATAGGGTCGCTATGAGTCAGATACCAACTCCACAGCACCTAACAACAACAACAACAACAACAACAACAACAACAATTTTTATAGTATCAGAAAGCTGACTAATACAATTCCCCCTTTGTTTATCCCTGTCCTATTTTTCTTTTTTATGCCTGATTCTATAGTCTTGCTGTACAATACACAGCCTAACATTTAATAAAGTGCTCCTGGCTGATAAGAGGTGACCTCAGTATAGAGTATAACTCCACTCTAGTTTTATATATGTAAAGCTGAATTTGTGGATTGGGGAGAGCAGAACTGAACTCTCTATAGCTTTGATCTGATCTTACTCAGGTTATTACAATTTGCAACTGTATCTTCCATGGAAAGATTTTGAAGTCCCAAAACTTCTATTTTTCTTTCTTTTTGCTCCTAGGGAACTAAACCCAGGGCTTTGTGCTTACTTTGCAAGTGTTCCACCACTGAGTTGTGCCCTCAATCTCTTTTTTATCTTTTATCTGAGACAGGGTCTTGTTAAGTTATGCAGGCTGCCTCTGGCCTCAAACCTGGGATCTTGCTGCCTCCACCTGCCAAGTCCTGGATTACAGGCATGTGCCACTATGTCCAGCTCAAAACTTGCACTTCTTCCCATCTGTGGTGATGCTGCTCGTCCTTCTACTATCTTCACTGCAATAACCTTCTTCTTTGTGCTATAGATAATTCAAGCTTGATTGATCTACCCAAGGGATTCCCAGAGCTGCCACTGCATCAATCTGAAGTTATTATTATTACTAGTGGCTATGTCTTTAGAAGAACATTTGGTTCATTGTATGAATTCCATAGATAATTGTTGAAGAAATTCAACAACAAGTAAACAAATAACCCCCGAATTACCAAGTGAATTGTGGAAGGAGTAGGTTTAAACATTACATGACACTATATTTTTATTTTCATTTACTCATTTCTTCAATAAACATTAGAGATACTTCTGATGCACTGAATTCTATCAGGTGTTGGGAAGTTCTGTTTGGACACATGGGTCTAGTGTAACAAAGTGGTGTAAAGAAATCTAACAAGGGTAATGTATTTCTTTCTCATTCCATAGTACACAGCTCGGCCACCCAGCAAACAGAACATCTGCCAATATCTATACCAGGTAGTTAATTGGAAGGTAGCCTAGAGGAAGAGACAACTGTGAAATTGAAAGTACATAAAAACACGGGGGTGAGAGGGATAGGCAAATAGCCATGGTCCTAACTCCCAAGTTAAACCCTGTTGATATTTTAGTGTAGGTAGGAACAAGTGTATTAGCAAACTAGAAGCAAGCACATGCCAATGTTTATGTAACTCTTAATGTATCTGGGCACAAAGCATTATCTCCCTCTGTGAATGTGGTATTATTTAGCTGTTGTCATAGTCCTGCACCTTCCACAGTCTTCTGCTAGGAGTGAAGGACATGTTTCCTCCCTGCTGGGAAGGTTGTCTTGAAGACAGTGCTCAGCATTAGCCCTCACCAACGACGGCCTCAGCCGTCGGAGAACTGGCCTCCGAACATTTGCTCCTTTCTAAGGTCAGCTTCTGGGCTGGGATTTAGCTCAGTTAGTAGAGCGCTGTGTTGCAGTCTCTGAGGCTCTGAGTTCAATTCACAGCACTGCATAAATGGGAGAAGGGCCTGGCAATCCACTCCCAAGGCAATTCCGAAACAGTCAGCCATTGAAAACCCTATGAGGGTTGCTATGAGTCAGATACCAACTCAACGGCACCTAACAACAACAACAAGGTCAGCTTCTACCCGACACCTCCTCCAAATGGGGAATAAAGTGCTGCCCACCACCCCAGCTTGGGACCACACCAAAGGGTAGTCCCCGTTCAGGGCTCCTCATCCAGGTGGTCTTACTGTGAGTGTATTGCTGCCCAGCTTCTGCACTAAGCAGATGCCTTCTTTCCTCTGCAGCTGCCTTCTTTCCTTCTTTTCTCTGAGAAGATGCCTACAATGAAATTTTCAGGCACTATTTGGTGTCTCATTCCATTTCCCAGGGGAATCCCCAAACTAGGGTGACTACTTTGTTGTTGTTGTTAGGTGCCGTTGAGTCGGTATCCGACTCATAGCGACCCTTTGTACAATGGGAAACAATATTGTCAGTGCTTCTTTGCTGTGCATAGGGTTTTCAATGGCAGATTGATTTTTGGGAGGCGGTTGCCAGGTCCTTCTCCCAAGCTTACAGCTTCTGGTGTTCCCAGGCGGTCTCCTATCCAGGTACTAACCAGGCCCGACCCTGCTTAGCTTCTGAGATCTGAGGGGATCAGATGCCACGAGGCTATGGCTGCAGGCAGGGTGACTACTTAAGCAGTTGATAACATTATTACGTCATTGGAAGACCTATTTTACACATGATGAAACTGAAGCAGGAAGATATGAATTGCATTAGGTACTGCTGAAGAGAATCAGGTTGAGCAGGATTCCAACGTCATCTGATTGTTGAGATCCAGCATGTACTAGGCCAATTAAAAAGTGGCTCATTAGGCAAACAAATGATTTCAATATCGATTTCCCAGACCCAAAAAAGAAAAGAAAGCATTGTGCCTCTTCAGAAATAAACTTTTGCCTCTCATTTTTTCCCATTTTCCCATTCCATAACTCCCAACAAACTAAAATTGTGTTTGGTAGCCTTGAGATTATTTCAGACTCAACAAGGAAGATCATACTGGGCATTCTCACAGCTGAAGGGCATGGAATCCAGTGCATAGAGTTGAGAATGGGCAGGAGGTCCCAAACTAGGGTTACCTAGTGAGATGCTCTGAGGCAGATGGGAAGATTTTAGATCTTAAACACGAATAATTTGGTTCCTACCTCCATAGAGCTGGGAGCTGTGGCAAGGCCTCTGAGACAGTGATATAGCTGTATAGGAGAGAAGTCATACTAAGAATCACGGTTTTAGGTGTTAAACAAAATGTTCCCCTGTTTGGTGCCTGGCACCATGGGCTGTGGAATGAGGTGGGCTAGAACAGTGAGCATCTCTAAAATGATGGCATGAACCAGTACCTTCCCCAGATTGTGGCAATACATAAGGCTAGGATTCCTATAGGACCCTATAGATGGCATCTACTAATATGAATTTAGCTGGTAGATGCTGGAGCAGGATTAGTTTTATTTAGGGACATATAAGACTATGCCACATACACTGCTTTTAAAAATTGTAGAATAAAATATAATTTCTTTAAAGATAAATAAGGCTAAAATAAATAATGAATATATTTACTTTCATGTACTTCTAAACTATACTGGTTGGGATTTAGCTTAGCTGGTAGAATGCTGCTCTATACTCTCTGAGGACCCAGGTTCGAGCCCCAGCACTGCTAAAACAGGGGAAGGATGTGGCACTCCACTAGTGAAGCAATCTCCAAACAATCAGCCAATGAAAACCCTGTGATGGTCACTATGAGTCAGACTCAACTCTATGGCACCTATCAACAACAACAACTTCTAAATTATATTTTTATATACCTTTAAATTCACTACCTTTTATGATGCAATTTTTAATATCTACATAGAAATCCTATATGAGGTCCAATAATCTATGAATTGATCTAATAAATAAATCTACTGTTGAGTATTTAAATTGATTTCTATTTTTCTTTTTATAAACAACATTGTTATAAACATCTCTACACAATCCCTTTGCTTGCATTCTATATTATTTCTTTAGGATCAACTCTTAAAATGGAATGGCTGGGTCTTATAGAATGTACATATTTTTCTGGCTTTCAAACTCATTCCTGATTGGTTCTACTAAAAATTTAGTGCAATTGAAGCATCTACAGGGCAAGTTCCCACACTTGCACTAGCAACAGGTATTATTCTTCAATCTTTGCCAATTTTATATGCAAAACGTAGTCCTTGATTTATGACTTCATTACTTCCTTAAAACACTTTAATATTTAGCAAGTGACCAGTATCTGCTCTCAAGGTAAATGTATTCAAAAGGGCCATGCTTGCAGAGATTCAATGGTCTTTGTAAATGCTTTATTTCCACTGCAAGCTATGAATGTCTTGTCTAGGATTCTTCAGATAAAACAGTCAAGTTTGATGGAAATAATAAATACAACTAGGTTAGATAATGGAGCTCAGCTTCTCCCTCTCTCTTTCTAAATCAAAGCTGCCTTTCCTTGCATGATATGTTTAAAATACAATGGCAACAAAAGACAACATCACAAGCATTGATCTTGAAGTATGGACAGTTCAGAGTAGTACAGAAAAGAACACATCAAACTGTCTTAGCCCCTGGGGATAGACTTTGACCTTTACAATAATTGTCATGTTTCTTCTTGAGGTCCACAGCTCTGTTTCTCCAATTGTGGAGGCACAATGGAAATATCCTTTTGTTCATTTGTTCATCTATTTATTTAAGATATTACTCTGAGTCTTACTTTGTGTCTGATTCCATAAGTATATTCTTTATTTTCATATTTATCTCTTTTAAAGCTTAGTAAAAAAAAAATCAAGCCTATAAATTCGACATTAGTATCTGCATTAGTTTCCTAGGGCAACTGTAACAAAGTACCACAAATGGAGGGGCTTTTTCAACAGAGATTTATTGTTGCACAGTTTGGAGGCCAGAATTTCAAGATCAAGGTGTGAGCAGGGTGGATCCCTTCTGCAGGCTGCCAGGGAGAATCTGCTCAAGGCCTCTTTCTTAGCTTGTTGGTAGTTTATTGGCAAGATCTGATGCTTCTTGGCTTGTAGAAGCATCACCCCATTATTTCTGTTTTTCATCACATGGCATTGCCATTCTCTGCCCTTTTCTTCACCTAGCATTCTCCTTGTGCATGTCTGTGTCTAAATTTCCTCTTTTATAAAGACTCTAATCATATTGGATTAGAGGCCTCTCCTACTCCCTCATGATCTCATCTTCATATAACTACTTAACATCTACAATGGCTCTGTTTCCAAATCAGGTCACATTAAGAGGTAATAGGGGTTAGGATTTTAATATATAATTTATTTTTTGAGACAGAGTCTTGCTAAGTTACCCTGGCTGCCTCTTGCATCAAACCCACAATCCTCATGCCTCAGACTCTTGAGTCACTGGGACTACAGATGTGCACCACTATGCCCAGGATCAATATACCCATTTTGAGGGCACATAATTCACTCTATATGTTGTTGTTGTTGTTAGGTACCGTCAAGTCGAGTCTGACTCATAGTGACCCTCATAGGGTTTTCGATGGCTGACTGTTTCAGGATTGCCTTGGGAGTGGGTTCCCACGTCCTCCCATTTTGTGGTGCTGGGAATCGAACTCGGGACCTCTGAGACTGCAGAGCAGTGCTCTACCAACTGAGCTAAATCCCAGCCCTCACCCTATATAGAATCACACATACAGACTGAAAACTGAGGCTCACAATATACTATGTCTGTGAGGGACGCGTGAATTAGCTACGCGAAGGCCACTCTTTTGTACTTGAAAAAACCAGGCTATATAAAGCCATCACACTTTTCATCATACCAGGAGAGCTTATGAATGCAAAATCACAGACACAGAGCAGAGCAGTCTGCTAAAAAGATATGTAAAATCTAAAGCAGCAGGGGACTTTGAGGGGCAAATTGAGTGCTTGGCATCAATTCTGAAGGAAGTCATGAAAGGTTTATAAGCGAATCAGTGAAATGATCAAAGCTATGCAAGTCTAGTGGTTAAGTTGAATAAGGTAGGATTGAATGAGACCTGTATTTCCCAGAAAAAGAAGTTTTGTGAAAATCAAGTTATCTCCCCTATACTCATCACTATGTTTTAGCTCATATTAGAGTATAATTTCTCCAGTGACAAGGGTTGCAACTAAGGTTAGTGGCAAATTTAGGGGTAGAACAAAACTTCTGACTCTTACATTTATCTTTCTCCTAGATGTCACCGGGGCTGGGATTTTAGCTCAGTTGTTAGAGCACCACTCTGCAGTCTCTGAGGTCTGGAGTTCAATTCCCAGCACCACAAAAATTGGAGAAGGACGTGGCAACCCATTCCCAAGACAATCCTGAAATAATCTGCCATTGAAAACCCTGTGAGGGTCACTATGAGTTGGACACGACTTGACAGCACCTAACGACAACAACAACAAGATGTCACTGCTGCTGTCTAATTCTCCAACACCAGTAAGGTGTCCATGAACTCAGTTAGCATCAGGCTTCCTAGGCTTAAGGATTCAGAGCCACAAAGCTGCCCTCATTTCACATAACAATAGCAAGTATGACATCCTCAGACCACCTGCACTTCTCTCCAATGTGCTTACAGATTCTGGGATTCCCTCACCACCTCCCTCAATCTTAAAAGTTTGCTAGAATTCTTCAAAAAGCACTAGAAAACACCATAGAGATGCTCCTGGATTTGTGATGGGGTTATACACCAAGAAACCCATCACAAATTGAAAATATTAAAGTTGAAAAAGCATTTAATGCACCTAGCCTACCGAACATAATAGCTTAGGAACACTGTGGGGTGTTTGTTGTTTGCCCTGATGATTATATGGCTGACTGGGAACTGTGGTTCCCTGCCATCGCCCAGCATCAAAAGAGTATCGTGACCTCTGGAAATGACCAAAATTCAAAATCTGAAGTATGGTTTCTGTTGAATATCTGTTGTTTCACAACATCTTGAAGTGGAAATATCATAAGTTAAAACAATACAACTTGGGGAGTGTTTATACTCATGTACACAGGTTTGCTGGCTTATTATAAAAGGTACAATGAGGAGGCGTAAAGGCAGGGTTGGGGGGCTGTGTGGACAGAGCCGCCACACCATCTTCCCAGCACCTACATGCGTTTGCCACCCCAAAGCTCTCCAGATCCCTTTTTCCAAGAGTTTTTGTAATGCAATCTCCAGCTCCCCTCCCTTTCTTGGGTGGGAAGGGTGGGGAGGTTGAAAATGTCTTCACAGTGTCATGTTTTTGAGTGTATGGTGATCAGTCTCCACTCTGAGTCTGTCTAAGGGACCTACCTGAGCCACTTTATTAACATGGATTCAGGAATGTTCCAGAGAGGCTCATCATGGATGATAAAGATTCTTTGCTCATCAGGAAATTCAAAGAGTTTTGGGGACTCTTTGCCAGCAGCTCAGAACAGAAAAACATATATACATTTTTATTATACCAAAGCTCTAGGATAGTAGAGTATAAATAATTTTTTAATCATAAGCACATTAAGCCCATAGTTATTCTTTAACTCATCTTGGTCAACTGCATGTCTCCAAATTAATAAGATCTAATTTTCTTTTTTACTACTGGAGTTTGATGCACTTCACACATGTTAAGCAAGTGCTTCATCACCATGCTACACCCCCAGGTCCCTTTATTTTTATTTTTAAATTTGAGATAGGGTCTCACTAAGTTGTGTAGGCTGCCTCTGGCCTTGAACCTGTGATCTTCTTGCCTCAGCCTCCCAAGTTGCCAGGATTTCAAGCTTGCACAACAGTGCCTGGCCAGGATTAGGAATTTTTTGAAAGTTTATTGTTGTTGTTGTTAGGCATCCTCGAGTGGTGTCCTATCCATAGTGACCCTTATAGGGTTTTCAACGGCTGATTGTTTTCAGGATTGCGTTCAGAGTGGATTGCCAAGTCCTTCTCCCATTTTTGTGGTGCTGGGAATCAAACTCGGGACCCCAGAGACTGCAGCGCAGTGCTTTACCAAATGAGCTGAATCCCAGTCCCCATTTTGAAAGGTACATAGTGCATATTAAATAGCTATTAGGTACCAAGGAAACACCGCTTGGTTTAAAGTCCAGAAAGGTGTGCATCAGGGCTGGATCCTGTTACCACATCTTTTCTATGAGCAATTTCTATGCTGAGTAAATAATCTGAGAAGCTGAATTTTATGAAGAACAATGCTGCATCAGGACTGGAGGAAGACTCATTAACAACCTGCCTTATGTGGATGACACAACTCTGCTTGCTGGAAGTGAAGAAAATTTGAAACACTTACTGATGAAGAGCAAAGAATGTAGCCTTCAGTCTGGACTGTGACTCAACATCAACAAAATAAAAATCCTTACAATTGGTTCAGTAAGCAACTTTACAATAAATGGAAAAAAGATTGAGGTTATCTACGATTTTGCTTTACTTAGTTCTACAATCAACAACCGTGGAAGCAGCAGTCAGAAAATCAAGATACATTGCTTTGGGTAAAGCTGTGGCAAAAGATCTGTTTAAAATATTGAAAAGTAAAGATGTCACATTGAAGACGAAGGTGCACCTGACTCATGCCATGGTATTTTCAGTCATATCATATGGTTGTAAAAATTGGACATTGAACAAGGGAGACAGGAGAAGAATTGATACTTTTGAATTATGGTGCTGAAGATGAATATTGAATATACTATAGACTACCAAAAGTGGTTAGGTGAAGTTGAGTCTTGTCCAACTCATAGTGACCCTCATAGGGTTTTCAATGGCAGATTGTTTCAGGATTGCCTTGGGAGTGGGTTGCCACATTCTTCTCCCATTTTTGGGGTGCTGGGAATCAAACTCAGGACCTCAGAGACTGCAGAGCGGTGCTCTACCAACTGAGCTAAATCCCAGTCCTGAAGTCCTAGAAGAGGTACAACCAGAGTGCTCCTTGGAAGCAAAAATGGCCAAACTGCATCTTACATATTTCGGACATGTAGTCAGGAGAGAACAATCCCTGGAGAAGGACATCATGTTTGGAAGAGTGGCAGGTCAACGGGAAAGAGGAAAACCCAGATGGATTAAAACAGAGTCTGCAACAATGGGCTTAAACATAAATAAGATGGTTTGCCTGGCACAGAATCGGCAAGTGTTTCCATCTGCTGTACATAGGGTTGCTATGAGTCGGACTCGACTCGACAGCACCTAACAACAACAACAACAACAACGAAAAATGGAGGAAAACCCTCCACTAGATGGATTGACACAGTGTCTGCAACAATGGGCTTAAACATATGACCGTCTGCCTGGCACAGTATTGGGGAGTGTTTTGTTCTGCTGTATATAGGGTTGCTATGAGTTGGACCCAACCCGACAGTACCCTAATAACAACAACAAGGTACCAGGAAATATGCAAAATGTTGAGAATACCAAAACCATGTTAGGAGAATGGCCATTAGTAATTCCAGGTTTTTCGGTTCCTCAGGTACATTTCCTAGACTTCAGTCTTAAAATCAGCTTAGATTTATAAATGTAAGACTGTTACATGGCTTAGCCTTTATCTTATTTAAACACATGCCTTGACTGCTCTTTTACATGCAGTCTGCACTTATCTCTGAATCTATAGGATCTGTCTGCCCCAGCTGGCTTGACAGAATCTAGATATGAGTCCTCGGTCTCCACACTAAAACTCAAAACCAAAAATTAAAAAAAAGAAAAGAAAAGAAAAAAAAAACCTCTTTCTTTTCTCCAGTGGTCTCCCTCTGCCTTACTGAATCTCCTCCAAGCCTTCCATTTCACCCCCAATATCTAGCCACTCCTCTGGACTTGCTCTCTCATGGCCCACTGTAGCAGTATTGTGTGACAGCAGGAATACACGGTGAACAAAACCCCACATTAGTCCTTAGTAAAATTAGGAACAATTAAACCATCCCTAAAATATGACCTACAGTCTATGGCTACGGCAACCCAACAGAACAAACTAACAACAGGTCTGTGGGGTACAAAGATGCTGTAACTGAACCATGAAGCACATTGAGTTGGAGGGGTTACTGCCTGGCTCCCAGTGAAGTGGGCTATAGCAGTGAGATGTCAGAGAGTTTCACAGTGGTAGAAAGGCTGATTTTCAGCACCAGCTGGAACACACTGAGAGGGTGAACTAAGCCTTTAAGGGAACCCAAACCATGTCACATAAGAAATACCTAACATGGCCGGGCATGGTGGCACGTGCCTGTAATCCTAGCGGCTCAGGAGGCGGAGGCAGGAGGATTGCAAGTTTGAGACCAGAGGCAGTCAGTGTAACTTAACGAGACCCTGTCTCAAAAAGTAAAAAAAAAATGGACCGGGGGTGCAGCTCAGTGGTCAAGCACTTACAGAACATGCAGGCGCAAGGCCCTGGGTTCAACCCCCAGTACCGCAAAAAAAAAAAAAAAAGTAAAAGAAAGAAAAGACATACCTAACTTATGGACAAGATGGATCTCTATTTTCACTTATCAGAAAGGTCATATATGCAGTGGGTGGAAGGGAGAGAAAGAGAAAGATGGAAGCTTTCTGTTGGACAGAGATGCCCAGAGGTGATCCTAGGTACACTGTTAGGCAAGGAGTTCCCTATCATGGACACATTCAGGGAGATGCTGGGAGAGCTTTAATGAAGAATGCTAAGGAAATCCAAAATATGAAGGGCTTTTGGCTTTTAATACTTTGAATCTCCTTTTGATTCCTGAGAGTCTGCATGTATAATGTCTTCTTTCCTACCTGATTCCACTTATATATGCAAACAAATCACCTCTGTAAATAAATAAATAAAAAATAAATAAAGTCATTTGGAGAACAGCTTGTCTGCATTCAATGTGACAGACAGTCCCACCATTTTGAACTTCCCGTCTTCCTCTGGTCTCTCTAAGCCCTGCGGTACCCGGACAGTAGGTCCCAAAGGCTGTGGAGTGGGGTTTGCTGGTACAAGCCCAGCACAAAGCAGCTCATATTCAAGTGGTGTACAGGACACCTGGCTCCTCGTCCCATCAGTCACCAGCTTCTCCACTATGGAAAAGCAGACTAGAGAAATGAAAAGGAAAAGTGAAAAGCGAAGGCATCACAGAGTGTCCTCCGCATCAGCTCTGTAGCCTCTCTGGAAGCTGGCAGAGAGGTCTCTTTCCTAGGGAGGGCAGGAGCTACTTTACTAAGCTGGATTCTAGAGGAAAGATGCATGTGTATTTGAGAGAATATGACAGTCACCCAAGCTACTCTTTTGTTAAAAAGAAATCAGCAACATGGGATTCTCCAGAGTCAACGGTAGTCCACCTGGGACAATTCTAGGTTATCTCTGACATGCTGTAAACCCTATAGGTAACATGATGACAAACAAAACCAGCACTCCTGTGTGATTGATGATGTGTTCTCCCAGGACCTGGTCCCAGTCAATATCTTAGCTAGAGACAAAGTGCTGACATTGTTAGTCTGTTGTTCCAATGCCAGTTCTGTCTGCCTGTAGAAAGTACTGGATGGTCTAGGCTTTTGCCCCCTCTGACCTCTTCTCTGAGCTTCCATAGAATGCTTTGATCAGTTTACATTAGTAGTTTAATAGAATCCATCACCAGGGCTGATGATGTAGCTCACTGGTAGAGTGCCTGCCTAGCATGTGGAAGGACCTGGGTTTGATTCCCAGAATTGCCAAAAGAAAAAAAATCATAACCAAATGATCAAGTGCTAATGCTAGGATTGTGTTAGGGCAATGGGATTATACTGAAGAACTAGACAAATCCTTTCTCTCAAGATCAATGCCACCAAAGAGAAACACATGGAAAGAGACTCTTCCAATATCAAACTGTGTACTCTAAGTCTGTGCAGGTGATGCAGAAACTTGAGAATAAGTTTCCTGGAGATGAACCAGGCAAGGTGGCGTACACCTGTAATCCCAGCAACTGGGGAGGTGGAGGCAGGAGGATTGCAAGTTCAAGACCAGAGGCAGTCTGCATAATTTGGTGAATCCCTGTCTTGAAAAGTAAAAAAAAAAAAATGGGCTGAAGGTGCAACTCAGTGGTCCAGCACTTGCAAAGCATACAATGTGAGGTCCTGGGTTCAACCCAGTACCGCAAATATATATATATATATATATATATATATTCCTGGAGACTGGAGATGGATCCTACTAAAGGATGAAATGGAATCAGGTGACTGATACTCTTGGTTATGGAAACTTATACTGTTATTTCCACTGCCTGCCTGTTATCAGCATTTTTCCATGTTATCCTCATAATATTGAGTGTGTGTGTGTGTGTGTGTGTGTGTGTGTGTGTGTGTGTTTATTGACAGACTTGATAGATGAGGAAACTAAGAATTGGTGACCTTCAATGACTTGCTTATAACAATATTGGGGCCAGGACTTAAGGACAGAATATCTGATACTAACTATGGGAATCCACAGTAAAGCCATCCCCAGGCTATATACTTGCGTGCATTTCATTTTCTTCTTAGAAATGATTGTTCTAACCTTCTGTAATTTGAAGGTCATTATTCTTAACTGTATAGATAGAAACAGCTCTTTTGTAAAAATGTCACAGGAAATGTGTTAGAGTACTGATTCCAGGAGCCTTGTATGGCTTGGAAATGAATAGCCCAACACTCAGCCTAAGCTATCCTGCTCTACTGTTTCTCCAATTGTGAAATAGAAGTTACTTAACTGGCCTTGGATCTCACCATTGCCCAAGTTGCACAGCTCAGCAACAGAGACTTTGGGGTCCTCACAATGGTGGTATCTCCTTTACTCTGCATAGCTGCTCACCAACTTTCATGTCTCTTCTTCCTTCATAATGAGTTAGCCATTGCTCCAGAGCCAAAGTACTTTTCCTGTCAGCCTTCTCTATGTCTTTCTAGCTCATTCACTAGAGTGGACAACTTTTGGTATACTCACCCTGCATACTTAGTGGATATCCACATGCCTGACACATAAGTGTAAATCATTTATTGGGTAGTTCTATGTTGAGAAAAAACAGACTTCTATATTATAAGGTAAAATGCACAAATTGTAAGGTAAAATGCACAAATGCAAAACTTTACATGTGTAAGTGGTTTAATATTTTCACCTTTGAGCAGCCACTTCCTACTTTAGGATTAAAAATCTCCTTGTTCTTTGACTGAGATTCACATTGTTAATTCCTCTGTTCCCTATTCTAGCTTGTCTTTTCTATCATGTCTGCTTTCATTCTCTAAGCAGCTCTTTCCTATTTCCTTGTCTAATCTGCAGATGTGCCATTTCTGTTAAATTCTGCCAACTACAAATAGTTTTTCTATGGCTTTCAGAGCTTAACAGGTATTTTGGATGGAGATGTCAAATGCACTCAGATAACAAATTCCAGTCTTTCTTTCCTTCCTGAACCAGGACTCTGAGTGATGCTCTCACATAAAAGGAGTAACTCAGGAAAGACAGACACTCCCAGGCTCTTCTTCCCATTTTATTGTTAATTGGATCAGCCTAGCACCATAAAATGCCCCTTGGGGATAAGAGCTTGAGATTCACAAACAAGTGGACCTGATGTCTAATCCTGGTGCTCCCACATCTAAGTTCTACATCAAAGGTTAAAAGAATAAATAGACACACACATATTTTATTGTTGCTGTTTGTGGGTGCGATTGAATTGAACTCATAGTGACCCTATGTACAAAAGAACGAAACACTCTCTGAAACTGTGCCATGCCCCTCGCTATTGTCAGTGCTTCTCTGCTATTCTTAGGGTTTTCAATGGCAGATTGTTTCAGGAGTGGTTTGCCAGGTCCTTCTCCCTATCCTGCAACACCTGGTATTCCCAGGTGATTTCACATCCAAGGACTAACCAGGCAGATATATACATGTGTGTATATATATATATGTGTGTGTGTGTGTGTGTGTTTGCTGTGTGTGTGTATATATAGCATATATGCTATATAGCATATATGATATATATATAGCATATATGAATATATATATATATATATATATATATATATATATATATATATATATATTTGTTGTTGTTGTTAGGTGCCATAGAGTCAGTATCCGACTCATAGCGACCTTCTGTACAACGGGAAACACTATTGTCAGTGCTTTTCTGCTGTGCATAGGGTTTTCAATGGCAGATTGATTTTTGGGAGGGGGTTGCCAGATCCTTCTCCAAAGCCTACAGCTTCTGGTGTTTCCAGGCGGTCTCCCATCCAGGTGCTAACCAGGCCGGACCCTGTTTAGCTTCTGAGATCTGATGGGATCAGATGCCACAGGGCTATGACTGCAGATATATATGCTTCTAAGCTTATGCGTTTGTGTCTGTTTCTAAGTTCCTCAGACAAGTGCTGTTCTTCATTTATCTCTCTCTCTCTCTCTTTCTCTCTCTCTCTCTCTCTCACATACACACACACAAACACACATACTCTTGCTCTCTCTTGCACTTGCTATTTCTTTTAATTTTTTACAACAGTGGGGGATGAATCCAGTGCCTTATGCATATTTTGCAAGTGTTCTGTCCCCCTGAGTTGTACCTTAACCCCCTTTTTCACATTTTAAATTGAGGCAGGGTCTCACTAAATTATGCAGGCTGCATCTGGCCTCAAACCTGCAATCCTCCTGCCTCCACCTCCCAAGTCACTGGAATTACAGATGTGCATCACCATGCACGCCTGGCTTTTACTCTTTGTTTTATGCAGAAGCTTCCTGTGATAAGTGGAAGACATGTATATACAGACACACATATATATATATATGTATACATACATACATACACACATATTTGTGTTGGTGTGAGGTATATGTATTTATATATATGTGTGTGTATACATATGTATATATGTATACACACACATACATACATACACAGGAAAATATCCATTCCTCCAGAGTTAGAGGTAGCAAGGACTGTTGTTATGCTCCTCAGAGATTTTGATCCCCCCTCCCCCATTAATTACAACTAGTATCATAGACGATTGTGATTTTGCATGAATAACCTTATATTCTGGCACCTCTTCTTTCCCATGTGTCCTACCTTAGAGTCGAACAAGCAACAAACCTTTACAGAGCACCCGTGTGTGCTGGGAACCATGCCTGGGGCACATGATGATGAGAAAGACATCATTTTGGCCATCAAGGGACTAGAAGTCCACTTGGAGAAAGAGGCACACATACAAACTCCACAGTACATTGGGCTTGGAGGGGAATATTGGAATGAGGAGATCCTGGAGTCAGGGAGACTAACAAGCAGGCTCTTGCCAAGGTTAGGGTAAGAGATGAAATCATCTGAGAAAATTGAATTATATGGGGAAGGGGTCTGGGTACAGAGTGATTCCCAGGGTCTGGAGATGAACAGGATGCACAGACACCCCCCTGGATGCTACTCAGCAAGCACTGCAGATAGGCATCCGCCCAAGCAAGGCTGGAAATGTGCCAGGAGAGGCAGCTTGGGAGAAGCAGAATGGGAATGAAGAAGATAGGTTTCCATACATGGGGTTGGGAGCTCTTGAAGATCCAGTGGAGCTGTCCAGCAGGCAGTTAGAGGTCAGAATTTTTACCATTTATCAATGATTTTATTTGGACAAACCAGGATTCCAGTAGTTAACAGAAATAAAAGGAACACTTCTCCAATAATTGAGAAACAGATCAGAAGCAGCATGTGGACGCGCAGTAGAAGAGGAGAAGACAGAATCACAGAGGGGGGAGGGCCAATTCCAGGCTTTCTGGCAAACCTTTCCCTTTGGGGGCAAGTCATCACCTCTAGAGTGAGGTTGTCCATTACCTGACTTCCTTTCCTTCTGTTCCTCTCTAGCCTTTGCTCATTTCTAAAAGAAAGAAACTTTCCTTCTTGTATATGATTTCTGTGTTTGGATGGGGATACAACTGGATAGATCTTGAACCCACCACATCTTAGTTGTGTAAACCTGGCAACATACTTAAAATTTCTGAGAAATAATATTTAAGACTACTCTAACAACAAAAACAAACTATGCATAGAATACCTGTTGTTGTTAGTGGTCATTAAATACAGTCACAATGAATATATTCTGCTTCATGGTGTATTGTAAGGAATAGAGACAATGCTCAGACTGTCTCTGACAGAAAGCAAGGGCTCAGTGACAGCTGCACAGCATTAAGCAGATGTGTCTATTATTGTATTCATCTAACTGTTTGTTTGTCTTGTTTCCAGACAGGGTTTCATTGTGTAGGACAGGCTGCCCTCAAACTCATGATCTTCTTGCCTCAGCCTCTCAAGTGCTGGGATTACAGGCATGCACCACCCCATCTGATTTTTTTTTTTTTTTGAGACAAGATCTCACTGTGTTGTGTAGCCTGGCTGTGAGCTCCTGGACTCCAGCAATCTTCCCTCCTCAGCCTCCTGAGTGGTTTATGTGATGGGCACATGCCCAGGTGCCTGGCTCACTCCCTCATAGATATTTTGCTTTACCTTTTGTGTCACTCTGAAATATGGGCTCCTTATGGCCAACCCCACGGATCATCTGTGTTCACAGTGCTTGGTTGTGAGTAGACGCTCAGCAACATCTGCTGGCCTGGGCTAGTGAGGAAAGGCCAGAGGTCCTTACTTTTAAGATCCACAGTGCTGACTGAGAGAGATTAAGGCAAAATGAGACAAGCAGAAGGAGTACGGGAGAGAGACAAGGAGGAGTAGGGTGAGCAAAAGAGGGAGGGACAGAGCAACAGCGTCTCCACACCAATAACAGAGATTAAAAAAGACACTGCTCCAAGGGTCTTCTCCTGCAGGAACCCTGTGGCCCCTGCATCCTCTGTCTTCCTTGCCCTGCCCAGCCACGGAGCAGAGCTCCCTTACTGTAGGACATTGTGTGTGTCCTACATCTACAACTTAAAGATCCACTTCGGTGGCCAGGCCTTCCTTCTCCCAACGCTCCCCTGCTCTCACTAATTCTCTGTGGTGCTCAGGGCCACGCTTTTTGTAACAAAACTGCAGACTGGACCGCCTCCTCTACGCCCAGAAGGCAGAGGTTATTGTTTTAATTGCAGTGAGTTATTTAAGTTGCGCCTTATTTTTAATTATGAATGCCTGAAGCTGGCCTGTCACAGTGCTACTTTCAGTTCCAAAGAAAGACACAAGCCCAAGAAGCACAGAATAATCAGCATCCCATTTTCATGCAAATTGCCCCAATGACAGAAAATGTGAAGAAAAGAGACTCACTCCTAGATTGCTGAGGGCTGACACTGGCCTTTGGAAATGTCCAAATCCGCATTTTGAAGGGATTTAAATAAAATGGGCTCATTAGACAATAGTCATAGGCTCTGCAAACATATCAGTAACTCAAATCCCTTGCTGGCGTTTATTGTTCATTTCTGATGTTTGATTGGCAGGAGGGGCCTTAAGCGATACCTTTATTTTTTAAACAATTCTGCCTCAAGGAACCAAATTCCTCAGCCTGGCACCTGGGATAATATCCTTCCTATGAAGTATCTCAGTAGCTATTATCCACCTGGGAGAATCTTCTCTTGCCACACTGTCTCTGTGGTTGCTGTGGGTAGACATTACTTCTTTTACTTCCTATGTTCCTGGTGCAGCGTAGACCACCACAAATTACCTAATAACAATTTAAAAGTAGCATTAATTAAAATATTAAGCTAAACTATTTATTTTTATAAGCCAACTTTTAATTATCATATGCCTGCCAAGTATCTAAATGTATCTCTACCAAACCTCCGATTAATGAATCCAGGCAGTCTGGAGTCTGGAGCTTTTCTAAGGTAAATTCATCTTCTCAGTTCTTGCTGACTGAGGGCCCCTCCTTCCTCTGTCATCACCTCTGTCCAGTGCATACATCCTGGAGGTTGGGAAAGTGGTGAAGTGGGAAGGGCATGTCATACTGATCTACAGCTTACCTGTGCAAAGGGTCATACTAAGTGCTTTAAGTACCATATTTCATTTAAATCTGAAGTGACCTTATTTTATTTCATTTTATATTTTAAATCACTATCCTTGATTTTCAGAGGAGAAAACTGAGATTCAGAGAGTTTAAGGTAACTTACAAATTTGCAGTCTTGGTTTGGGTCCCACAGAAGCAGTGAGATAAAGAATTGACTGCAAGTAAATTATCCAGCAGAGCCTGCCTGCAGAAGCAAGACAGAAGATGAACAAGGCAGGCCTCTGATAAGGGTGTTCATCAAGCCAGCTGTGACTGAAGTCCACAGCACTGAGGCTGGGTGCTTCGTCTTAATTGTCAACTTGATTGGAGTGAGAATGGCCCAGGAGATTAGTGAAGCACACCTCTGACTGTGTCTGTCAGGGCGTTTCTGATACCATTGGAGCACGTGGGCTCTGACCCAATGAGTGAATTAATCCCTTGATGGGTTTGTAATACGATGGCATCATTGGGAGATGGTAGCAGGAGGGAGGTAGGACCTGGGTGAAGTAGGTCACTGAGAGGTGTGTCCTTGGGGGTCATACTTTACCCTGGCTCCTTCTGGTTTTCCCTCTCTCTGTTTCCTGTCTTCCATGAGCATCCTTCTCCATACACCTCTGCCACCCTAATACTCTTCCCAAGTCCATGGGCCCAGGCATCCATGAGCTGAATCCTCTGAAACCATGAACCAGAATAAATCCTTCCCCATTTTACATTGTTCTATTGGGTATTTGGCCACAGTGATAAAAGTCTGACTAATACAGGAGCTCAATCCAACAAGAAAATTGCTTTTCACGGGGCTGTCTCTCTGGAGAGTTGAGAGAGCTAGGTATCACTCATAAACTTTTGTCAGTCACTGTTTAAGGACTACCCCCAAGGACATTGTTAGTTCCCTGCCCCTTCCAGTCTTCCATGTGGTTGGGCAGAGTGTTCTTTTCTTTGCTTCAGAGAAAGTGCCCACTCAAAGAAATGCAGACGCAAACACCTGAAGCTGGGAGCTGCCACTGATGTGGTAGGACCTAAAAGATATGGGAAGGAGGGATGAACACAATCTGCTATGGGCACCAGCTAATAAATACCTCAGGAGATATTCAAATACAGATTTTCTGGCTCCAAAACCTGTGGTGATTCTGCTATCGGGAACTATGTCACCAGCTTATAGAAACAATAAAATTAAATATAGCTAGAAAGACAACTGTCACTGTATGCTAGATCTATAACATGCATGCAGAACAGAATGCTAGAATTATCAAATATTGGGTACAGAACCTGAGGTCACAGCCTGGTAAATAAGGGTGTGCTCCCTCCTCAGGACACATCTTTCTGCAGGAGAAAGCACACAATCTCAAAGTGTTATTTAATACACAAACTTTGCCCTATCCCAAGGTCTAAGCCTAGTATTTTCAGAGTTAGCACATTCATTTGTTGACTAGAAAAGGTGACCAGTGTGCCCAACTTCCCAAGAGTAGATCTTCCCCGAAGAGATCTTCTCTTATCCCCTGGGCTCTTGCACATCTGAGAGCTGCTGGGGGAAAGATCTGTCCTACCCTTTCAGTATTAAACAGCGATCTACCTCCTCTTGGGAGCCTAACAGGACAAATGGCAGCACTTACCTAACACCTGTTATTTCCAGAGTCCTCTTCACAGTGTTCTACCATCACGCAGGTCAACATTGTGGATTCTGGAGCTAACTTTTGCCCATAAGCTCACCCATCTTGTTTCTCAGATTGCTGTCTCCAAGTTCTCATTTTTTCTTCCAACCTGTCCAACACTTATCTATGACTACTTTCCCTGAAACTATCCTTTGTATGGCTATTTTTACTTTTCCCCCATATCAGGGACTGGGTGGGAGGTAGCTGTCCTCTCCTCTATTCTTCCAAACTCTTTCATTTTCCTCCTTCTTCAAACATCTAACTCCTTTGTGTAGGGAAGAATTGGGAGGAAATTGGCAAAAACTCCCAAACTGGGAAAATGGCGTTTGAATATCTGGTTTGTAAGTTAGAAGTCTAGGGAAAATGAAAGTAACTTGGTTGCATGTTTGTACAAAACCCTTCCTGATTGGACAATTGGACTGAAAGCTGATTGGCTCAGGCCATTCCATGGGCGAACTATATAAAGAGCTGCGCTGCGGCAGCGACCCTTTTTTGGCACGGCCTTTCTGGCATCCCTTTCTGCGCCTTCTAGCCTGTTCCTGCCTGGACCACAGATGAGGAAGTGCCTCTCCCGCTGCTCTCCCCCGGACCTTTGATGAGGAAAAAACGCTCTCCCGTCACAATCCTCAAGAAGGAAAAGAACCTGCACTCCGTCTGATCACCGAGGAAGCGGCAGCTGTCTCCTCCTGACCACCGAGACGACCAACACAGGTGTTTGCCCCTGGAAGGCAAAAGCACGTGAGGCTTTTCCTTTCTCCCGTCTCCTCCCGAGTGAATTGTGTTTAGTATCTGTGTGTGTGGCGGCACAGCCCGTCCGAACCTCCAGGCCAGACCAGGAGGTGCGTGCCCCACACTTTGAAATTGATACCATTGGACTGTATCACCTAGTTATTTTCCTTATTGCTGCCAACTACCTGCCTCCTCATCAATCCTTGCATTCACTGGGGGCTTTATCACCTGGTTTGACATTTCTTCTCTATCTCTATCCTTGCCAACATCCTTACTGAATTCCAGATTCATGTGGACCATCCATTCAACACTCTGTTTTCTCTGCTCTTTGAAGTCGGTTCCATTGGCTTTTTCCCCATCCCATTTGTGATGGACTGAATGTGTGACACCACCCTTTCCCATTGCTGCTGTAGGTATTGGTCTCCTCCTCACCCTCCAAATTCTTATGTTGACACTCTAACCAGTAACGTGATAATATTTGGAACTGAGGTGTTTGGAAAATAATTAGGGTTATATTAGACTGTGAGCATGGAGATCTTATGATGGGATTAGTGAATTATAAGAACACAAGAAGCACCTATGTTCTGTTTCTGTCTCTGTCTTTCTTGAGGTGCACAGACTAAGGAAAGGCCACATGGGAAGGTGGTCAGGAAGATGACCCTCATTGGAATCCAATTATGCTGCCTCTCTGATTTAAAAGTTCCAACTTCTTGATTGATGAGAAAATAAATTTCTGTCTGTAAGTCACTTGTCTATGACATTTTGTTATGACAGCCTGAGATGTTTTGTATACTACCTGAGACACTCACTCCAGAACCAATCCCAGCAACGTTTCGACACCAACAACAAAACCTTGACCCCCAATTCTTTCATGACTTCTTCAATGTTTATCCCAGCTCAGTTCCTTCCTTCCAGCTCACTTTTATATCCTCATTCTAGCCTCCCTAATCTTAATAGAAATCTCTTGTCTTGTTTTTGTTTTTACTTCTTTTCTAAATTTTTTCCTTTTTAGCATGTCATGGGGCAGCACTGTGGCCACTCTTTTGGAAACAGTTCTTTCTCCTCCATCCACCTTCCTGGCAGCACTATAACTGTTTAAATCTAACTACCCACCAACTCTCTGGCCTGAGATTTAGCTCAGTTGGTAGACCACTGCTCTTCAGTGTCTGAGGTCCCAAGTTCGATTCCCAGCACCACAAAAATGGGAGAATGACATGGCAATCCACTCTCGAGGCAATCCCAAAACAATCAGCCATTAAAAACCCTATGAGGGTTGCTATGAGTCAGACACGACTCAAAGGCACCTACCAACAACCCACCAACTCTGATCTTGCAATTGAATAACCTAAGTATTCTGGAGGCACCGATAACTGTGTTGACTGGTCTCACTTTAATAGTATGCTCACAAAACCCAATGGGTATTCCAGAATTCATTACAAACCCATTACCCTTCTTTAATGCAACCTGTCTTCCCATTCTTGAGATGAATGCTTTACATTTTCACCTTTTCTTGGAACCTCTCCTTTCTTCACTTTCATTATCTACTACTTGAACTAGAAATATAGAGATAATAAGCTTTTGTGCATTAAGCCACCATTGACAAATTGTTCCACAAAAATTAATCCTACTATGTGTCAATCATTTTGCTTCCACTTACCACACTGTCTACCCTCCTCACCTCAATCCATAGCAGTACTGAAACTCTGTTCATCTGTTAGAACAGATGAGCTCTTCTCTCTTCTAACCCTTCATCCTTTTCCCTCTTGTCTTCTCAGAGATTTTGCCTCTGTAATTGTGCCAGATAATTTCTACTTCTTTACTGGGTAGTTTCTAACACTTGACAAACACACTCCAGTTTTATCTATCCAAAAAATAAAACAAACCAACAAAACCCCTGTCATAATCTCACTTTGCCCTCAAGGCACTTCCTCATTTTTGTGCTCCCTTCCACAGCAAAACTTTTTCAGAGTCTACTTCAGGCAACCATTATCCCTTCCCAGATTCACATTATTTTCTCAGATGAGTCTGTCTTTTCCTCAAGGTTTTTGGCATATTCATCAGTGACCTTTGAGCACATGAGGTAAGATGAAGTTTATAGAGGTAAGTTCTGGAAAGGGACCTCCTGGGTTTGAGTCCCACAGTTGCTAACTTAATAGCTGTGACCTTGGGAGAGTTAGTTAACCTTTCAGGACCTTGATTTCTTCATCTGAAAAGTGAGTACCATAACTGTACATACCTCTTAGATTTGTGATGAGAATTAAATGAGTAAACTCAGAGCATTTGGAGTGTATACTGGAGGCAGAGAAAGTGCTCAGTTAATGTTAGCATTATTATGATGATTTCTCCTATAACTAATACTACAACAATGCTAGCATTTGAGTTCTTACATGATCAAGAAGCCTAACCCTCCCTCCTTGCATTTTCTAACCCTTCCCAGCTCCTCCTCTGTTTAACCTGAAAACACAGAACTCCACCACTCAGTCTTAGGGATCCTATTCTCTCTCCACACTCCCTCCTTAAGTGATCTCCTATAATCCTATGGCTTTAGATAAGCTCTATCTTATAATGGCTTCTTAAGGATGTTTTTCCTGAGTATCAGGCTTGCATACTTGATGCCTATTTGATGCCTCTCCCTGAGTGTCTAAGGTGCATCTCAGATTTCACATTATCACTAACAACTCTTTCATGTGTCCCCAGCTTTTCCCAAATCCTCAGCTAATGGCACAATCACCCATCTGACTCATTTTGGATTAACACCCAAAATTTGAATTTTTCTTAGTATCATACTTTCTCTTTCCTGCACTTTGCAATTAATTCATTTCTTCAACCAATATTTATTGGCCACATGCTATTCATTCTTTTGGGAACTAAGGATACATATATTAAAAAATTAAATAGCAATTTTTACTCTAATGGATGACAACAAATTGTAGATAACATTGTGAAGAATGGAAACACCAGAGCACTTAATTGTACTCATGAGGAAACTGTACATGGACCAGGAGGCAGTCATTCAAACAGAACAAGAAAATATTGCCTGGTATAAAGATAGGAAAGATGTGTGATATGGCTGTATTCTTTCAATGTACCTCTTCAATCTCTATGGTGAACAAATAATCTGAGAAGCTGGACTTTATGAAGAAGAATGTGGGATCAGGATTGGAGGAAGATTCATTAACAAACTGCATTATGCAGATAATACAACTTTGCTCACTGAAACTGAAGAGGATTTGAATGTTTACTGATAAAGATCAAAGAACACAGTCTTCAATATGGATTGTACCTCAAAATCAACAAAACAAAAATTCTTACAACTGGGTCAGTAAACAACTTCATGATAAATGAAGAAAAGACTGTGGTTGTCCAAGATTTTGCTTTACTTGGTTCTACAGTCAACACCTATGGAGGCAGCAGTCAAAAAATCAAAAGACACATTGCATTGGGAAAAGCTGTTGCAAAAGACCTCTTTAAATTGTTGAAAAGTAAAGAGGTCATGTTGAAGACAAAGGTGTACCTCACTCATGTCATGGTGTTTTCAGTCACATCCCTCAGTCACATCACATGCTTGTGAAAGCTGGATATTGAAAAAGGGAGAAAGAAGAACTGATGCTTTTGAATTATGGTACTGGAGATGATTATTGAATATATCATAGACTACCAAAAGAACCAACAGATCTGTCCTAGAAGAACTGCAACCAGAGTGCTCCTAGGAAGCAAGGATGGCTGGACTGCGTCTTACATATTTTGGACATGTAGTCAGGAGAGATCAATACCTGGAGAAGGACATCATGTTTGGGAGAGTGGCAGGTCAATGGGAACCACAATGCTGACCTCCTTACACTTCCTCTCACTTCCTCTGTTTTCGCCTTGTGATGCATTCTCTATGCAGTGGCACAGTAATCTTGTAAACACCCTTATTCCATTGCCTCAAGGGATTCTCACTGTGCTGAAAGTAAAATTTACCATTTTCCCCTCACTGGCCTCTCCAACATACTGCTCCATGTGTCTCTGCTGCTCCCAGGCTCCAGGCTGGCCTGCCTTCTCTCCATCTGCTTTAGAATTATTACATCAGACTTCCACCCCGGTGTGGAAAGTTTGAAATGTTATCTCCTCCTGGAGCCTTTCCCTGATCATCTAACATTCTGTGGCCACCGGTCACTTTCTTAAGAGTCACCCTGTGAAGCCTGGAATGCCTCACACCATAATCCCAGCACTTGGGAAGCTGAGGCAGAAGGCTCAAGAATTTGAGGCCAGCCTATGCTATGTAGTGAAACCTTGTCTCAAAAAACAAATGAACAAAGAGTCAGCCTGTTATATTTTCACTGCCGTCTCTCCTAAAACCCCGTTACACCTTTTCTAGTGCATTCAGTGCTTAACATCTTTTATTTATATATTGATGTGCTCATACTTTCTCCCCAGACGATAGGTATATTTAGGCCAGGGTTTCCATTTGTTTTCACTATTATTTATTTCACTGTACCTTAAACAGTACCTTGTACATGGTATAGACAAAGTAATATAAAAATAAGAACAAGGAGAAGAAAATAGGCAAATATGGGAATCAATTGCTTTGGACTAGGAGTCTAGAATCCAGATGGATGCTAGTTTTGTCTCTAGCTACTGGGTGTGGCCATACATACATCATTCTCCTGTGACTCAGTTTCCTTATCTGCAAAATTAGGTAGTTTAAGGGTAAAGCCTCATAGTGATTATTGCACACATGTTGGAGCTGAAGACAATGTTTCTTCCTGGTGATGTGACTTTGGAAAGGCTACTTATAGCTATCTTATCTATCCAGAAAGCTGTCCTGAGAATGAAATAATACTATGGAATAAGGAAAAATCTAGCTTGGTGAATGTGAGAACTACAGAAACTCAAGTTATTTCCTCTTTTCATTTGGCTGCTGTGTGCTATAATAAGCAGCATTCCATGAACTCAGCAGCCTGTAACTAAGGATGTATAGAACGAGCAAGGCATGGGTAAACTTAGAGCGCAGCAATTCATTTTTATTTTGCCCTCATTTCAAGCATAGTGAAGTACAGAAGGACATTCCTGGTCCCAAGCTTAAATGTATTAAGCAAATTAAAATAAATAAAGACTAAAAGGGACCTTGCCAAGTATGCACATAGAGCAGGGATTTAATATTTGCACTGAGCAGAAAAGGGTTTACACTAAACTTTGCAAAGCATGAACCGAGTTGTGCAGAGTGAAGGGAATCCAGGCTGGAGGGGAGCTGTAGGAGTGCCAGCTCTACCCCTGCAGTGCTGGGAGGGGCAGCACCTGGATGACACCTGGGCATTTTGGGATGCATATCATGCCTCAGGGAGCTTCCTTTGCTGTAAGCCACAGCTGCTATGAGAGCCCCTACCTACCTCCTTGTTGCCATCTAGTCAGGAGGGAGGGAGGCAGCTGGCGCCGAGTGAGTCCCAGCAGCTGTCAGCCACACTTTTACATGATACAGAAGCTTCACAACACGCCTGAAGGCAGGGAGCATTTCTGACATTTCATATTTGTTGAGTGTCGACTGTGTGCCAAGCCCTCTGACAGGTGTGTCTCACGCTTCCTCTCAGTGTTCTCGGTCATCATGAAAGAAGACGTACCTGTGCACTTGGCATCAATAAGAAATTATGGTTGGGAGAGGTGGAATAACTGCCAGGAGCCCCTCAAGCAGGAAGGGGTGGAGCTCAGACTGAAAACTCTGTCTGACTCCACGACTCCAAATAGGAACCAGATAAAGTGAGCCTGGAAACTTCACAGATGCTGGGATGGAGTCTGTGCATATACTATACACATACCCCTCTGGACTTACTTTCAATTTACTCTAATATAAGATTATACCATTTCCTGATATGATACAAACTTTCTCTGTTTAGAGACATAATTCCCATCATTCAATTCAAAGGAATTCCCTTTTTCTTTCATTCCCAAATATGAATATTATGTGGCATCCTACTGAACCCCAGAGAGGTAGTAGTCATCAGTACCTCTTGGAAGCTAAGAGACTAAGCCTTTGTGTAAGGTAACAAGAGAGTGGTTAGAGAATTAAACGAGTTAATGGATGAAAAGTGCTTGGTACAGTGCAGTCTGCGTAGGTCAGTTTGGTGGTTTATGTTATTTTTATTTTTTGTTATAATTATTATTTACTTACTTACTTAAATTCTATGTCTCACCAGCCACGGTGGTTCACAGTTGCAATCTCAGAGACTTGGGAGGTGGAGGCAGGAATATTGAAGGTTCAAGGTCAGAGGTAGCCTACATGAGTTAGTGAGACCTTGTTTTAATTTGAAAAATAAAAAAAGGGGGCTGGGAGTACAGCTCAGAGTCTGAGTGTTTGCGAAGCATTTAGGATGCCCAGGGTTCAGCCTCCCAGGTCCGAAAAAAAAAATAACTCCATGTCCACCCACGAACTCCCTGAAATAGTGTTTTGTTTTTTGAGACACCGTATAACTATGTAGCACAGGCTGAAACTCGGTATGTAGCCCAGGCTAGTCTTGAACTCATGATTCTTCTGGCTCTGGCTCCAGAATGCCAGATTATAGTCATGTGCCACCATGTCCAGCTCATCTTTTTAAGTATAAGTGAGCTTTCCCACCTATGGCATTCCAAAGAAATTTGATGGGGCTTTTCCTCTGATACTCAGCATTTCTTGCCTTATTTATATTTCTCCTCTTGTATTTTCCATAAAAACTGTATTTTCCCTAAAGATGGAATCTGGTTTATTTATTCCACACAGACTGACCACATAGGATATCAGGGCTGGGGATGTAGCTCAGTGATAAGAGTACTTGCCTAGTATGCAGAAGGCCCTGTGCTTGATCCCCAGCATAGGAGGAGGAGGATGTGTATGGGAAAGGGGAGGAGAAAAAGAATTTTCATATTGGGTAATGATGTCTACATCCAGTAGGCTTTAGTAAATAAAAATAGCAAGAAAATTATAATTTAAATTACTATTTGTGGTACAAATAAAACCCTATGCAATTGTGAAAAACTATCTTGTGCCAGATAAATGCTTTCCCCTATTATTTCAAGTAGGTATCATTGATTATCTAAATTTTGTAAATGAGGAAATTGATGCATAGCAGCTTTAGTATCATATCTGGACTCTCAGAGTTGGTCTGTGTAGTCTAATTCCAGAGCCCAGTTCTATACCATTATATTCTAGGTTTTTCTTCTTCTTTTTAAAAATTTTGTGGTACCATTTTTCAAATGCATTGTTTTTTTGAATACTGATACCAATCCCATGCATTTGCTATTGTTATTACATCAACTTACTGAACCTCAGAGAGTTAGTGGCTTTCATTGTCATGGCTGGCATCTATGGGAGCATGACTCATGTTCAGGTTCCCAGTGGAATTTCTCCACTTGCCAAGATGGGGTAGAATATGCTCAGTGTCTGCAAGAGGCATGACATATATGCCCTGAAGTAATTAGTCTTTGGGTGACCAGGGCATCTAATCTTCCTATGTCATAATACTGATCATGGAGACTAGGTTATTTATTTACTTATTTAGTCCTTCCTTACTGCTATAGTTTGAATATGGCTTGTCTCCTTAAGAATTCAAGTTGAAATTTGAATGTGTTATTGGAAGTTGGGGACTTTATGAAGTGGTTATGTATTTAAGAGGGATTAATGCTTTCTCATGGGAGTGAGTTTTTTCTCATGAGAGCAAGGTATAAGCAAGGCTGCCCCTCGTGTTTTAGCTCTCTTAAACACCTGCTTCCCCTTCTGATTTCCACCATGAGGTGAAGGAACAGCAGGCCTTGACTGACACCATGCTCTGGGATTTCCCAGCTCTCAGAACCATAAGCCATTAAAACTTACTTCCTTTTTGAGTTTCAGGTATTTTGTTATCACAGTAGAAAATGGAGTGAGACATCTACTAAATTAGAGTTGATTATCGGTAAGGAAGCCTGCAGCTGTAGCCCTGTGGCATCTGATCCCGTCAGACCTTGGAAGCTATGCAGGGTCAAGCCTGGTTAGTACCTGGATGGGAGACCACCTGGGAACACCAGAAGCTGTAGGCTTGGGAGAAGGACCTGGCAACCCCCTCCCAAAAATCAATGTGCCCTTGAAAACCCTATGGACAGCAGAGAAGCACTGATAATAATGTTTCCCCTGTTGTACAGAGGGTCTCTATGAGTCGGATACCGACTCGACGGCACCTAACAACAACAACAACATGGGTAAGGAAATGTGCCCTTTTAAAATATTTGACCCCATTTGATATCACAGACTTGGCTCACAAATCCCCGAACACTGAATGAATGAGTGAGTAAGTGGAGTTCCTAAAGAGTTCACCATCATATTGGATTACGGCACATGGTAGTAGAGCAGGAAATACCTGTGTGGGACTTTGAAGGAAAAAGACAATGAATACCTAAAAAGGTGCATACTTATAACTCAATGCCATGAATTATTTTAATGCCTCCCAAATAATTTCATGTTAACCTTTACCTAATTGATATACAGAATCAGTTGTTCATTGGTAACACATTCATGAATCCAACCAACTATGAACTGATTTTTTAAATTGTGTTTGTACTGAATATATACAGACTTTTTTCTTATCATTATTCTATAAGCAACATGGTATAGCAACTACTTACATCATATCTACATTGCATGATAAGAAATCTAGGGATGCTTTAGAGTATATGGTATGGTGCATAGAGGTTATACACAAATACTACAACATTTTATATAATCCACATGAACATTCAAGGATTTTGGTATCCATGTGTGGTCCTGGAACCAATCATCCATGGATACCAAAGGGCCACTGTTTGTTTACTCTTAAAAGTTTCTGCATGTTCTGAACACTCTTTGGCTAGTTGTAGTGGGGCAAGAAGATGAACTGCTAGATAATGATCTTGGCAATTCATACTAGTTGTTCTGGACAATGAGCCAGCTGAGATCATTAATCCCTCTACTTCTCCCAGTGAGAGGGACTACACTGAATCCAGCCCCTAACAGAACTATTTTCCATTTGCTACTGGCCCTGAGAGTCCCTGCTATTTTGGCAGCTGGGTTTACCAGACAAATCCTAAAATAAGTTGGCACTTACACCCAGTAGTCTGATTGCCTCTGCCATTGACAAGCTTTATCTAGCACTTGCGCTATGAGAAGGGACAGCCGCAAGAAGGTATGTCCTCATCCTGGATTGCAAGCATACATCATGTCCAGTAGAACATCCTGTGTTAAGCACACTTCCACATGAGAACACTCGGAAACTAGGGAGACTTGTACTGTGGTAGGCTGCACAATGGCCCACAACTTAATCCTTAAAACATGTTATAATGCAAGTTTTTGTGACAAAAGAGAGCTTTTAGGTGTGATTAAGGCTAAGGACCTTGAGATGGAGAAATTATCATATGTTATCTCTATGGGTGAATCCTAATCACATAGGTCATTAAAGGTTGAGAACATTCCCTGGCTGTGGTCAGATGGAGGTATTTGTCAGTGGAAGAAGGGGCAGAGAAGTGAGAAGTGAGCCTGTTATTGTTGGCTTTGAAGATGGGAGAAAGGAGGTGACAATAGTTCAAGGAATGTCAGCAGCCATCAGAAGACCAAAAAGTCAAAGAAATGGATTATTGAGAAAGTTCAAAAAGGAAAGAACACAAGTATAAAGGAACACAACCCTTATACCTTGATTTCTAACCTAGTAAGACCTGCACTGCATTTCTGACCTAAGAACTGTAAGGTAACAACTTTGTATCATCTAAACCATTGACTCTGTCATATTTGATTATGGCAAAAGTTGTTGTTGTTAGGTGCCATTGAGTCATGTCATAGGGTTTTCAATGGCTGATTGTTTCAGGATTGCCTTGGGAGTGGATTGCCACGTCCTTCTCCCATTTTTGCCATGCATGGCAACAGTAGGACACTAATGAAGATTATTTCTTCTTGCTGACTGTTGCCTTACAAATTTGCCTATGACCCCTACCCTATGATGTGGAATTCATCCTCAGCCTTGATAAATAAACATTGATGACCAGATAAGTACCTATCTTGAATGACAACTGGTACATGTAAAAGTTACAATTGAACATTTTTTAAGTAGTCATTTGTAATTTAACATGCAAATTCAGACTCAAAGTCAGGAAAACAAAAATCCTTATAACTGGGTCAATATAAAACTTCATGATAAATAGAGAAAGATTGAAGTTGTCCAAGATCTTGCTTTACTTGGTTCTATAATCAACACCCATGGAAGCAGCAGCCAACAAATCAAAAGACGCACTGGTGGCAACAGGCCTCTTTAAAGTGTGGAAAAGATGTCACATTGAAGATACAGGTACACCTGACTCATGCCATGGTATTTTGAGTTGCATCATAAACTTGTGAAAGCTGGATGTTGACTAAGGGAGAGAGGAGAAGAACTGATGCTTCAGAATAATAGTGTTGGAGACAGATATGGAATGTACCATGGACTGCCAAAAGAACCAACAAATCTGTCCTAGAAGTGCAACCAGAGGTGCTCCTTAGAAGCAAGGATGGTTAGACTGTGTCTTATGTATTGCTTACATGCAGTCAGGAGGGACCAATGCCTGGAGAAGGACATCATATTTGGGAGAATTGCAGGTCGACAAACACACACAAAAGGAAGACCCTTAACTAGATGGACTAACACAGTGTGTGCAACAATGGGTTTAAACATCAAAAAGATCATGTGCCTGGCACAGGGTAGAGCAGTGTTTTGTTCTGTTGTACACATGGTCATTATGAGTTGGACTCGACTCCATACCACCTAACAACAACAAAATGCAAACTCAGTAATTTTTGTTAGGTATTACATATTAGTTCCCCTCATATATTTTCCCTGTATGTACCTACATTAAAAATGTGCATTCCATTGCACTTTGGAAGTGAAAAATTGCATAAGAAACATCCACTAGGGGTTAGTTCTAGGAAAATAACAAGTGGGTATTGGACAGTATCTGTGATCCAAGAGGTGGGCATGTTCAAGGCTGTCAGTGGGAGCTGTCATAAACCATGTACAAAATGAATACTGTCAAGATCAAACCAAAAACAGAGGATCACCTTGGTGTTTAAAAAGAGACAGAAAGTAGTGAGAGTCAACATTTGGGAAGCCATGAGAATACTAGTTATGTTTTCTTTTTCTTTTTTTTCTCTTTCTTTCTTTCTTTCTTTCTTTCTTTCTTTCTTTCTTTTTTCTTTTTTTTTATGGTACCAGGGGTTGGACCCAGGGCCTCCCACTTGCATGCTTTGCAAGTGCTGGACCACTGACCCCCCATTTTTACTTTTTGAGACAAGGTCTTGCTAAGTTACACAGACTGCCTCTGGTCTCGAATTTGTGATATTCCTGCACCCACCTTCAGAGCCACTGGAATTACCAGCGTGTGTCACCATGCATGGCTAGTTATGTTTTCTTGTGCTGCCATTCTAGGACTCTGTTGTCCATTTGGACATTTGTCAACATTTACTATTTAGTAGCCACCAAGTTCTTATTTTACAAAATGAAACATATAATCTGTTTTTGGCAATTTTTAGGGCTCCAGAAATTGTATTTATCCAGCTGGTGAGCATGCATTTAGCGTGTGAAAAATCAATCAGTCCTTGTACCTTGACAGAGTTGAGCCATGAGTTATGAAGAGAATACTGAAGCACATTTTCTCTCTACTTCCTCTGTAAATCAGCTCTACACTTAAACTTATATAAACTTTTCCTCCTCTGAATGTGCCTATAAAATACATTTATCATGACAGAGTGTAAGAAGGATGGCTTTGGAGCCAAAACACCTTGCTCAGATTCTGGAATTGCCACTCACTAAGTATGCATCATTAATCAGAGTACTTGACCTCTCTTATCCTTAGTTTCCTCATCTGAAAAATGAGAATAACTGTGCAATAAATTGATTGTTAAGAGAGTTGTTATGATAATTAATGAAATAACAAGTGAAAAGTATCTAATACTATTCTTGGCACATAGTAAGAGGCTAATAACCATGGGCTGATATTATTTTTGCTACTTACCTTCAAGTATAAGAAAAACATATCTTGAAACAAGAAACCTAATCCCTTGCTTTAAATTGGAGTTGAGGGTTTCTTTTAACCTTTTCCCCCTTCTCGTCCTCTACTTCCTCCACCTCCTCCTCATCCTCTTCCTTCTCATTCTTCTTCCTCTCTCTCTCTTTCTCTAAGCAAACAGCAGACTTTTTTCAACAATTGTAGCATCACCAAAAACAATCTACTAAATTAGACATTATGAAGAACGAACTGAAGTGGAAAAAGACCGAAGGCAATGAAAGTCATTAAGACACAGTGATTATTACCATTATCCCTGGAATTTCCTAACATGGATAATGACTTTCATCTAACTAGTATTCATAGTTAGATGTCTTGCATCATGACTCATCATCAGCTTAATCCCTTTTTCCACTTCACCCACATAAGCATTTACGGAGTCCTGATCATTTAATATCTTCTCAAATGTCTTAAATGGGATTCCCTCAGGTCTTTCCTATTCACCTTGTGCCCCTCCTGCACAGACTTCTGTCAGTCTCCTAAGTACAGTCTGCTGCTTGTCTCAGCTCTTCTATCCACCCATTTGTACACGGTGGCCAGTGTGAACATTAGGGAAGGGAACATAATCAGGGACATCCTTTGTTGACTTGGTAACTTCCTGTTGCCTTCAGGATTAAAGCCAAACTCTGTAAACTGATATATATGTCTCTTTTTGATGGCCCTTGTATGTCTCCACAATCTGGTGTCATACCTTGCATGGAACACCTATTCTCACAGTTGCTGTCCTTACACTCACTGCTAATACCAACTTCACACTAATTGATCTCTGCTTAGAACTTACCTCCACTCTCTGTGCTTTCTTTGTTCTCTTTTTAGTGAGCATCTTTCTCCTTTAGGACTACTCTCTGACGGAGAGTTAGGGAGGGCTTTTGCTGTGATCCTGTAGCATCTAGTACATCCTTCCTTTATGAGATTAATTTTGCTTTGCCTCAGTACCAACATATAAGAGTTCAAAGCACAAAAATAGAGCTTTCTTTGACATTTGAGTAGTTGTGTGACATTCATTCTTTGATCTCTTAAGATGCAACAAAAATTATTTCTCCTTTCTAGGGTTGTTACAAGGATTAAATATACATTAAACTTGAAATGCCTGCAACCACACCACTGTGGTGTGTGATCCCATCAGATCTCTGAAGTGAAGTGGGGTGGACCTGCTTCATACTTGGATGGGAGACCACCTGGGAACACCAGGTGCTGTAGGCTTGAGAGAAGGATCTAGCAACTATTCCCAAGAAACAATCAGTCATTGAAAACTCTATGAATAGCAGAGAAGCACAACAATAGTGTTTCATCTAGTGTACATAGTGCCGTTATGAGTTGGACACTGGATGGCACAACAAACTTCAAACATTGGCTAATATTAGTAAAAAATATTTCTTTACTCCTATGACCTCTAGTTCCTTAAGTTCTGCACAGAAATGACTTGGAGTTGGTGTCCAAGACTCTCGTCCTAACTTATAGGTCTTTTCTCACCTTTCTTCACCTAAATCTAAATGTTCTCTACCCCCAGGGTTCCAGTACAAGAGCTGCTGTCTCTCAAGAAGACTTCTTTCAGTTCAGCAGGAAGATCTTTCTCTGTTCTCTATTTTCAGGAATAGTTTGCCCTAGTCTGTATCTGTCTTTCTATGTGTCTCTCTCTCCCCCTCCACATTCTGAGCTCTAAGTTGAAGTTACGTCATACAAGCCTCATTTCCTGAAGGAAGCCTATGTTCTTGATCAGCAGATCTTCACCTGGTCATCATGCCTCCCTCACGGAACAGAGCCCAGTGTGTGGGTGACACTCTGGGAATGTGTGAATGGAGGACTACACTCATAGGATTCCCTCTTGCCTAGTTTACTTTGTGGTCAATATCAAGGGCTTGTGGCAGTCAACACCTAAGAGACACAATGGTCTCAGTGAACAAACCGATCTTGGCACAAGTCTCCAGAGATTTGTTTCTGCTTGGTCACAGAGATAATGGGAGTCACTGATTCCAAACCCACCCGCTGCTATGGTCTGGTAGCTGAAGATTTCAAGAACATCACAAGAAGGCAGTGTCTGAAAGCAGCCCAGGTGCAGGGAGAGGGAGAAAAAAAAATGAAAGAAGAAGAAGAAGGAGAAGGAGAAGGAGAAGGAGAAGGAGAAGGAGAAGGGAAGGAGAAGGAGAAGGAGAAGGAGAAGGAGGAGGAAGAGGAGGAGAAGAAGGAAGAAGAAGAAGAAAAAGAAGGAGAAGGAGAAGGAGAAGAGGAGGAGGAGGAGGGTGAGGAGGAAGAGGTGGCGGCGGCAGAGGAGGAGGAGGAGGAGGAAGAGGAGGAGGAGAAGGAAGAAGAAGAAGAAAAAGAAGGAGAAGGAGAAAAAGAAGAAGAAGAAGGAGGAGGAGGAGGAGGGGAAGAGGAGTAGTAGTAGTAGTAGTAGTAGTAGTAGTAGTAGTAGTAGTAGTAGTAGTTGTAGTAGTTGTAGGAGGAGGAGGAGGAGGAGGAGGAGGAGGAGGAGGAGGAGGAGGAGGAGCAGGAGCAGGAGCAGCTGAAATCAGCATGGCCTGAACCGGTATTGGTAACAGCAGAGGAGAAACCCTCCCACAGACAGAGGGACCCAAAGAAGCTGGCAACACTTCCAATTGGAAAGTGGTAGGGAAGTGAGGTGTGCTACAGCATGTTGAGAGGAGACAATTCCTTCTCAGGGCAGTAATGCCAGGTGATTAGAGACAATGTCACTATCCCTTGGTGTCTTCTTTACTAGCACTACCACCTCATCTCGCCCTTGTACTTTGCAGCTGAGTAACCAGTGCTTCTACAGCATCCATCCCACTTGGGTTGAGTTTAAAATCCTGGGAATAGACATGATATTCTTCATTTTATAGATAGAAAATGGGCTCAGAAGTGTCAGAGGATTGTGATTGTAGAGTAGGGCTCTCCCTTTAGCTGGATCTTGAGGATGAGTTGGATTCTGGCAGGCACAGATGTCCCTCTACATCTCGATGTTGATAGAGCTTCTATGTCTTTTTCCTGCTTCTATTTCTGTCTGTCTCTCCTCTAGGGAAGTCATTTACCCCATTGCCGTTGCAAAGTTCTAGAAGGCAATAGGCTTGGGAGTGAATGCGCCTTTACAGGCATGGCTTGGATGATGCCTTACACTTAGCAAACAATTATTCAGCCGTAATAATCATGGCATCTTTATGTTTCTTAATTTCCCCCAAAATGCTCAGCAAATGAGTAACCAGTATGTTAATACTATAATGATTTTTAAATATCTTTTTTAATTTGCCAAGTGGATACTTTTTTTTCAACCAAACAACTAATATTACAATTCTAGCTTTTTTCCCCTCAGAAAAGAGACCAGGAGGGATCAGAAAGTAAAGGGAGAAATTGCTACATCAGTCAAGTGTTAGCCATCAGTCAGCATACTAATCCTGATGATTATTCATCTAGTAACATCCTCTGTGGATGATACTGTGTATGAAGATTTGGATAAATGCAAGGAGACAAATACATGTGCAGCAACAAGGTAGGCCCTGGCTTCTTGCAAATGTTGCAACACTAAGTAATCCTTTATTTAAGAAGACAGGAATGCAAGAATGAAAAATTGTTTTAATTTAAACCTCCAAAATTAAGCATATAGTACAAAGAGTACCCCTCCCCCAAATTTATAAAACTTGGCTGTGTCTATGTTTAAAGAGTTAGCTCATAAAATAATGAAATATTGTTGTTGTTAGGTGCCATTGAGTCAGTATTCGACTCATAGTAACCCTATGTGCAACAGACAAAACACTATCGTCATGCTTCTCTGTGATTCATAAGGTTTTCAATGGCTGATTGTTTTTTTGTAGTGGGTTGCTGGGTCCTTCTCTCAAGCCTACAGCACTTGGTGTTCCCAGGGGGTCTCCTATTCAAGTACTAACTAGCTCAGACCCTGCTTAACTTCTGAGATCTGACAAGATCAGATGCCACAGTGCTATGGCTGCAGGCGATGAAAGGTAATTGAAAGTAAATTGTGTTATTTACTACCTTGATGAAGAGAACACCAGATTTTCTCCTTTTCATTTCTCTTTTCTTTCTTCCTTCTTTCTTTCTTTTTCCTTCCCTCCGTTAATCCTTCCCTTTTTGTCCAACTTTTTTTTAATTGAGAGTATATGAGTCAGCTATAGCTGCCACAATAAAATGCAATTGCTGGATGTCTTAAATAGCAGAAATATTTTCCCCATAGCTTTGAGAGCTACATGTCCAAGATCAAGGTATTGGTAAGATCTATTTCTTATGAGGTCTTTCTTCTTGGGTTGCAGTGGCCACTTAGTCAGTCGTCCTGTGTTCTCACCTGGCATTTTATCTGTGAGTATGCATCCCTGGTGTCTCTCTGTATGTCCTCGTTTCTTCTTTGTATAAAGTTAGTAGGCAGATTGAATCAGGGATTACCATAAAAGCCTCATTTAACATAATCACCTCTCTAAATATGGTCACACTATGATATATAAGGTAAGCCTCCATATATGAATTTTTGGAAAGCAAAATTGAGCTTAAAAAAACACTTAGACTAAGTATTCATAATTTGCAAGGCCTCATGCTTTTCTTCTTTATTGCTTTTCATGCTCTTTTTATTTCCTCTCTAGTTTCCTAAGAGTAACTTCCTCTCCAAAGCTCTTGGTAAGTTTTAAGATCTTCCCAGGATGCTTTGCAATCTTTCCTCTTTGTCTTATATACTTATGAAAACTTGTATCAATCTTTTTTTGTTGTAATTACCCTGCTCCTGGGACTATTTACTCAAAATAAGTTTGGACAAATGATCTCCAATAACTGTATCCATAATTTGACCCATTATTACTGCAATTCTACACTACCAGCAACTATTTCCACCACCACTTCTTGTCCTCCTTTTCAATTTCTCTCCCTCCTCCTATGCCCATAACATCTTAGGGGTTTTGCCATAGAAAATCATGCAAAATGACTAACATTGCCTGGGTACTTCAGTCAAAAGTGTTAGTGTCTTCCCTGTAAAATGAGTGACATAAACACAAATTACTAGAGCGTCTCCCTTTGGTTCATTGGTGTGAGGAAAGGTGATTTTTTGGCTGCTAGGCTCTAAAGGAGGGTTTGGCTGGTTCAGAGGTGCTAAACTGTTTTCAAGAGCCCAGCCCTGTTCCTTATGCTGACCTCTCTAAGACTATTACAGCTGCCTTCAGAAGCACTGTGGCAGGTACCACCATCAGACCTCAGGCCTGGTGACACTGGAGGCCTCAATGGGCTTGTTAGGCATTGGGCATCTCCATCAGCAGCCTTGAGTGGACCTCATAGCTGCAGTTCTTTTACTTCCAGCCCTGTGACATCTGCCTTGTTTCTCCTGGAGCCAGAGCTGAGTGAGACCTTTGTGTTTTAATGGACCAACTGCAACAGGAAGAAGCTGTGGCTTTCCAAGGGATCAAAACTGACTCATCAGCATCATTATGTTAAGCAAAAGAAGCCAGGATCAGAAAGATAAATATCACATGTCTTCTCTCATATATGGAATCCTGACTATTTTTTAAAAAAAGACTTGAAGATAGAAGGGGGACTATATAAATAGAGGAAGGGGATCAATAGGAGGGGGAGGATGCCAAGAGACAGTAACAGGGGATGAACGTGAGCAAAGCGCATTATATCCATGTGGGATATGCCATGATGAAAGCCATTATTTTCTATAATTAGATGCTAATAAAACTGATTGTGCTTTTCATAGATAACTTCACTAGGAAGGAAGTAAAGGCTACATTTAATTTTCCCTTTCTTTTGCCTCCCTCTCTTTCTTCGTTCATTCATTCCTTGCTTCCTTCCTACCCCTCCCTATTTCCTCTCCCTTCCTTTCTCTTTCTTTCTGTAGCCTCATTCTTTCTCTCTCCTCCCTCCACTTCCTCCTCCTGACTGTGCTCTCCATCCCTTCTTCCTGATATTTGTTATTTCTTCCTGTCTTTAATATTTTCTTGTTTTTCCCTAAAAATAACTATATAAAGCTTGTTGTTGTTGTTGTTGTTGTTAGGTGCCATCGAGTTGGTGTCCCACTCATAGCGACCCTCATAGGGTTTTCAATGGCAGGCTGTTTTGGGATTGCCTTGGGAGTAGATTGCCAGGTCCTTCTCCCAATATAAAGCTGTTGTTGTTGTTAGGTGCCGTCGAGTCGGTATCCGACTCATAGCGACCCTCTTACAACAGGGGAAACACTATTGTCAGTGCTTCTCTGCTGTTCATAGGGTTTTCAATGGCAGATTGATTTTTGGGAGGGGGTTGCCAGGTCTTTCTCCCAAGCCTGCAGCACCTGGTGTTCCAGGCGGTCTCCCATCCAGGTACTAACCAGGCCCGGCCCTGCTTAGCTTCCGAGATCTGACGGGATCGGATGCCATAGGGCTATGGCTGCAGGCAAATATAAAGCTTAGGTTAATGAAAATGTTCTAAGATATGCCGTATATGGACACAAAGTGAAAGGGAGACCCCTCATGGTTCCCATCTATATGCTTAATATATATAAGCATGCATATGACTGAATCCATATGAAATAGCAACATAATTCCTCAGAATTTATTCACTGTTCCTCCTTTTCACATAGCTCCCCCCCACTCTCTGTAGTTGTGGGGATTGAACCCAGGGCCTCAATGTACTAGGCAGGTGCTCTGCCACTGAGCCGCAGCCCTTGCCCGCTCCTTTTAGTACTGTATTGCCTGATTCCTCATATGCCCACCTTGAGCACCTGGAAACACAGCTCTCATTTTCTCCATTGATATATCAGTGTTAAGTACCGAATTTATGACATTCCTACTGCAGAATCACGGGAGAAGGACCCGGCAATCCACTTCCAAAGCAATCTGGAAACAATCAGCCATTGAAAACCCTATCAGGGTCCCTATGAGTCACACCCAACTCCATGGCATCTCGAACATGTTGTTTTCATAACAACAAAACAACTACTACAAAATCACCTTTGCCTTCACCTGGCTGTGATGCATTAGTCTGTTATAAACTACAGAGTAGCCTTTGCTTTAATTTTAATTTTTCCCCTTTTGCATTTATTTGCAAGCGAGAATTGGTCTACAGCTTTCTACATTTACTTTGTTTGGGTATCAGTATAGAACCTGGGAGGCTCCTCCCCCAAATTATCAAATTACTAAAAGGCTAGTCTGTAAAAATGTCAAACCTGGGCATTTTTCAGAGCTACAATCAGTGGTGTGTTGATAAGTCTCGTAAAACTGGCTAGGGTTGGGGCGAACCCTTGATTTGTAGCATTTACCAACTTCCATAGTCTCATAGTGTAAATGCTTCCACATTGGCTGATTTTAAGCTTACTAAGATGATGTCCTTCCTGCAGCCATAGCACAGTGGCATCAGATCTTGTCAGATCTCAGAAGCTAAGTAGGGTCCGGCCTGGTTAGTACTTGGGTGGGAGACAGCCTAGGAACACCAGGAACTGTAGGCTTGGGAGAAAGACCCAGCAGCCTACTCCTGGAAAACGATCTGCCATTGAAGACCCTATGAATAGCAGAGAAGCACTAACAATACCGTTTCACCTGTTCTAAATGGGGTCACTATGAGTCGGACACCACTCAACAGCACCTAACAACCACCACAATTTTTATCTACTTAATTTACTTTATCTCATTTTGGGGATATCAATTCAACTCAACAAATGATTACTAAGTACCTATTGTATACACAATTTCCCTATGCTTACAGAAGGCAACCCAGTTATAGTCTACCTAGAAATGTTTCACTTCACAAATGGACTACATATACAATGGTTGTTCCCATGAGATTACAATGGAGCCAAAAACGTCCTATTGTCTAGTAGCCAGATACATGACCAGAAGCTTCAAAGACATTTAGTCCTCTCAGAGAGTGAAAGAGTGAGGGGTAGACAGGTAGCCAAATCAGACAGAAAGCAGAGATTGTAAGGAACACTTCACAGACAAAATGTGTGGCTGAGGATGTGAGATTTGGGGAGGAAATCAGAAAGCAAAGAGCCTTAAATAAAAGTTTAGAGCATGAAAGGAAAAAGATGATGTGGATAGATTAGACATGGTATTTGATAACATGCAGTCAAAGAAAATTTCTTTGCTGCTCCTAGACAAAAGTGTAGATTGGCATTTGGTTGTCTGATGGAAATAATTTGGAGGAATGTATTGGGATGCTATTTGTCCAGGTGGGGAGATTTCTGAGATGATTCTGATTTTTTCCTTTCTTTTCTTTTCCGTGAAACATTACTGACAGTCACTTCTATAGTCCAGTACTCTTGAAGTTGACATATGCTGAGTGACAGATTCAAGATAAGAATAAAATGCATTTGAATGTGCCGATAAAGGAAAAATGGAAAAGGGATGAAATTACAGAGATGTAAAGGTGTATCTTTAAAGCTCTTAGGCAGACAAATTGCTAATCAGGAATAGAACTGTGTAGAGGCTTGATAACTTCTAATGCAGAAACCCTTCTGGGATGGAAACTTTCTAGCCTGTAGTGGCTTTATAAGAAGTCTAATGAGATCCATTTGAAAGTGCTGGCTCCATTTGTTATGAAGGAGAATTGTCAAGAGATTTTCAGATGTCTGAATGAGCAGTAATAAGCTCGACAGGGCCAAGGTGGGGTGTCCAATTGGCTAAGTAATATAAAAGCTATCTTTGGAAACTCAGTATCCATGGTACTCCTTTCTGTTGCCATTAATTTCTGGGAAATGGAAGCCATCTGCAAAGAAATAACACTGACATGGATTGAGTCAGTCATAGCTTGAATTTACTAATCAAAAAAATTCTAACATAGTAATATAGTCTATCATGTTATACTCACTTAAACAATTCAAATGTGAGCACATTCCCATACATACTCTCTCACTCATGATACTTATAGACCATACATACTTTCACATGTAATCCTGTCACTGTCCTCACAGATATTTCCTTGTAAAATTAATTTTTCAAGTGTTTATTCAATATTGTAGAAGCTATAGTAGCTACTGCATGTAGAATTTGCCTGGTTAAAATGTTTCTCTTTCTGATCTCACTTCCTTGCAGATTGGAAGAATTAATATTGTGAAAATGTCTATACTACCAAAAGCAATGTACAGATTCAATGTAATCCCCATCAAAACTTCAATGACATATTTCACAGAGATAGAAAATGCAATCCCAAAATTTATATAGGAGCACAAAAGACTGTCTCTAGTCAAAACAATCCTAAGTAGCAAAAACAATTCAGGAGGCATCACAATATCTGACTTCAAACTATACAACAGGGCCATACCTGCAAAAACAGTTTGGTACTGGCACAAAACAGCTTGGTACTAGTACGAAAACAGACATGAAGATCAATGGAACTGAATAGAATACAGAGTGATACACCCACATAGCTACAGCCACCTGATCTTTGACAAAGGGGCCAAAAATGTACATTGAAGAAAAGATAGCCTTTTCAACAAGTGGTTCTGGGAAAATTGGATACCCTTATGTCAAAGAATGAAAGTAGATCCATACCTTTCAATCTGTATGAGAATCGGCTCAGAGTGGATCAGAGACTTCAACATAAAACTGAAAACCTTAAAACTGCCAAAAGAAAAGATAGGAAATACATTGCAACATGTAAGCATAGGCCAAGACTTTCCTTAACAAGACTCCAAATGCCTAGGAAACTGCACCAGGAATTGGTAAATGGGATTACATAAAACTAAAACGTTTCTATATAGCAAAGGAAACAATTAATAAAGGGAGAGCCTACAGAATGGGAGAAAATCTCTACATCCTACACATCTGACAAAAGATTAATTTTTAGAATATACAAAGAACTCAAGCAATTAAACACCAAAGTAACAATCCAATAAATAAGTGGGCAATGGAACTGAATAGATGGTTCTCAAAAGAACAAATACAAATAGCCAATAAACAAATGAAAAATGTACAATATCCCTATCCATTAGGGAAATGGAAATCAAAACTATGCTGAGATTCTATCTCACTCAGATAAGAATAGCCAAGATTTACAAAACAAATAACAACAAATGCTGGAGAGGATGTGGAGACAAAGGAACCCTTTTACACTGCTAGTGGGGCAGGAAATTAGTTCAGCCAGCATTGAAATCAATATGGAGATACCTTGTTTTTTTAGGTGCCCTCAAATTGGTCCAGCTCTTAGGGACTCTATCATAAAGTTTTCAATGGCTGATTGTTTCAGGATTGCTTTGAGAGTGGATTGCCATGTCCTTCTCCCCTTTTTGCAGTGCTGGGGATCAAACTCAGGGCCTGAGTATAGAGAAGCACTCTATAGACTAAGCGAAACCCCAGCCTTGGAGGTTCCTTGTTGTTGTTGGAGTCGAGTCCGACTCTTAGCGACCCTCATAGGGTTTTCAATGGCTGTTTCAGGATGCTTTGCGAGTGGATCCATCTCCCATTTTATGGTGCTGGGTATTGAACTTGGGACCTCAGAGACTGCAGAGCAGTGTTCTATCAATGGAGCTAAATCCCAGCGGAGGTACCTTAGGAAACTAAAATTACAACTGCCGTATGATCCATTTATACCAATTCTAAGAAGATATCCAAAGGAAGACAAGTGGTCATATCATAGGGATACTTGCAGTTCCATATTTAATGCATCACTCTTCATAATTACAAGGGTATGAAATCAACCTTGATGTCCATCAACAGAGGATTGGATCAAAAATTGTGGTATATTCACACAATGGAATATTATTGAGCAGTGAAGAAGAATGAAAATGTCATTTGCAGCAAAATGGATGGAACTGGAGAATATCATTTTAGGCAAAACAACCTAGACTCAAAAAGAGAAATATCACGTGTTCTCACTCATATACAGAAGCTAAATCTACCTAAAAGGAATATATATATATATCTCCATTTTGCAACTATTGAATCACTTCACTTACAGATTCACCATCTTACATATTTTGCAGAATATAAAGAAGAGAAGAAGTGATAAAAAACGTAAGAATTTTAATTACTATGTAACAAAAATCATATGCAATCATGGGCTATGTTCTCATTGATTTTATTCCTTTCCTTTATTTTTTCCCTTCCTTTATTTTTTCCCATGTATTCATATAGTTGTATCACATATTTGTCAACTTTCCTCTCCCTCTTTATCCTTTTACATTATTTCCTCTCTCTTTTCCCCCTTACCCCAACCTCTGCTTCCACCCACCCAATATTCCCCCTTACCCCAATGTCTGCTTCCTTCCCCCCAATATTCCAACCCTTAAAATTGTGAGAGTGCCTCTTTGAATCTTGGGATTCTAAGTTCTTTGATAACTGCTGATGTGGGTCTGTTTGAAAAAATATTCTCTTCATTACTCTGCAGAACAGTCTGCCAATTGTTATTCACTAAAACGGAAGCCGTATTTGCTCTTACAGAACCCCATTGATAATGTAGATACCCAGACTACTCCATAAAGATATTTGAAAAAAAAAAAACTTAGAAAAAGACTAAGATCATTTTCCTTGCTCCACGGCTGCCTTTTTGCATTCTTACTTCTTCAGAATTTCTGTCAGATGACCCATTCCTGAAGAATTAATCCTGCAGTTATCTATGAGATCAATTTATAATTTGATATACACTGAGGCATCATAAGAACTGTATTTAGTCTTTGTCCCTGATTCCTTTTTGCACAGACCTTCTAAAATCCTTAGAATTTCCTGAGCTTAGAATTATCTTTTGTTGTACAAAAGAACCTCTTTTATTACACCTGAATTTATGCCTGAATTAGTGACAGGTCCCTAGATGGCCTTAGGGTATGGCTGGCCTAGCAAGAAAAACACAGAATTAGAGGATGAGAACTCCCTAGCACAACTCCTGATCTCTGGAGTAGGGGAGGGGATGGATATTGAGCTCTAAAAAGTTTTGAGTAAGAGTCTGTGGGAAGGTTTCAGGTTGATGAACACACAGAGGTATTGGAGGGGCGGCATGTCCAGAAAAAGCATAGAAACTCTATGGCTCCCTGCTCCATACCTGTTCCTATTCATTTCTTCTATTTGGCTATTCCTCATGTATATTTTTCCAGATAAACCAAGAAATATAAGCAAGCCATTTTCCTGAGTTATGTGATCCTTTCTTATAAACTGTCATAAACTGATGAGGGGTTTGTGGGAGTCCCTGACCTGTACCTGTTGAGTCAGAGTACGAGTAGCTCGGGGATTGTGACTGAAATGAGGTATGTGAAAAGAGGGCAGTCTACATAACTGAGGTTTTGAACTGTAGGATCACTTTACCTCATTGTACTTCAGTACTTGTTTCCTTATAACAAGAAAGCTTTACAAAACCACAATAATGATCATACTCAGGAAATTAAATATCAATGTAATTTCATTATCTAATGTGTTCTCCATATTCAATGTTTTCCAAGTGTCTCAGTAATGTTACTTACAGCTTTCTTTCTAATTCTAGACCGAATGAAGAATCACATTGCAACTTTTTTTTTTGTGTGTGTGTGTGTGTGTGGTACTGGGGCTTGAACCCAGGGTCTTGCGCTTGCATGCTTTGTAAGTGCAGGGACACTGAGCTGCACCCCCAGCCCATATTTTTACTTTTGTGAGATAGGGTCTCAGTAAATTATGCAGACTGCATCTGATCTTGAACTTGTGATCCTCCTTCCTCCACCTCCCAAGCTGTTGGGATTACAGGCGTGAGCCACCGTGCCTGGCCACATTGCAACTTTTATGTCCCTATAATCTTTTTATTTAGAAAAGTCAATCATATTTTTCTAGTTTTTAAAAAAGTGATCAGATATTAGTATTTTTGAAGAGTCCAAATAGTTAATTTTGCAGAATATCCCTCTATTTGACTTGCTTGATTGTTTCTTTAGGGTTCTTCTCAAGTTAAACTCCCCCACCCAGTATTTCCCATACAGAAGCTCATGCATACCATCATTTAACATCTTTCCTTATAAGCGTGAGCTTGCAATTCTGAAAGGACAAATCGAGCCCCAGCCCCCTGTGCTGTCTGTGCTTAGAACAGAGGATTTTCAGTCCACAGTAGAAATCAGAAAATAGCTAGGATGATGTCACTCTGTGTTCATGCAACTGAAGTTATGTTCATTCAATCATTCATTCATGAATGGATGGATAGCTCCTCTATGAAATAGTTTCTGTTCATGATGGTGAAAAATTATTTTCCATAAATTAAGGATTTTTACATGTAAGACTTGAGATTATATCTACATGGGAGTTTTTGACTATTACTCAATTATATTATTCCCAAAGGAGAGTGAGTGGCATCTTGGAAAATTAAAAATACTAAGTTTAAGAGGAAGAGGAAATCTCACTTTCTGTAGTGGCCACAATCTATAAAGTATATTACTTTCACTAGGTGGTGATGGACTAAGTTACTTCGCTTTCTAGTCCAAGTTGACGTATTTTAAAAGGAAAGAGATAGATAATTTCTAATGTTGCTTCCCCTTTGACATTCAGTTTCTGGCTGTATTTATTAACATTTAAAAATATAATTTAGATGAATTCATTGAAGACAAATTTGTAATAGGTTATTAAGGGAAAGTGGATACTTGGAAACTTCTCTCATGTCTCAAATAGGTACCACATAAAAATCAGCAGAGGAGGCTCAGTGGAACCACCCACCTTGACCTCTCTCTATTCACCTCACAATCTACTGTGGATTATTATGTCTGATTTGCCCACCTACAGTTACATTTTGTCTTTCTTTTCATCAGTGACCAATTTATTCTTCAGCTTTTTATCTCTACCACATTTAAAGTTTGCCCTTTGAGTTTGACATTGTTGGCTGATATAAACATTGTACCTGACCATTCTGGCCCAGTGTAATACAAAACCTCAAAAGTGGAACCACAGAGATATTTGCTTGGTTACAAAGAGGGCTCCAGACCACAAAAACAGTCTGATCTACTATGCCAAACTATATATTTATTTATTTATTTTTGCAGTACTAGGGGCTGAAGCCAGGGCGTGCCCATACTTTACAAGAACTCTACCACTGAGCTGCACTCCCAGCCCCTTTTTAATTTTTTTACCTTGAGTCAGGGTTTGCTAAATTGCACAGGCTGCCTCTGGCCTTGAAAGTGCAATCCTCCTGCCTCTGCCTCCTGAGTTGCTGGGGTTAAAGGCATGTGCTACCATCCCAGCAATCTCTATATTCTTAAGTGTTAAAACTAGAGACAACCCCACTCATATTGGCTCACAGCTATACTCTCAGCACTTGGGAGGTTGAGGCAGGAAGATTGAGAGTTTGATGCCAGCCTGCACTACATAGCAAGACCCTGTCTCAAAATAAAACAAACAAAAAACCCAAATGAACAAGCAAAAAACCAAACAACAACAAAAACAAACCAGTAGATATGTAAAAGGCAGAAGGAACTTTGGAATTTTAGCATCACATTTGTTTGAATTATTTGTATTTCAAGATATATCAGTGAGGAAATTGAAAGTAGAAGCAACTGGAAATGTCAGGTGGGAGGGAGACTGATAAGCTTAAATAATTGATTTGAGAACGGTACATAGATCCCTTTTCTTAATGTGTTTAGCTGATGAGGTTTATTTACTCACAGTCTTTCATGAAACTTCAGTATCATAATAGTAAAGAAAGATTCTGGAGCTGTACTGCTTATGTTTGAATCCTAGCTCTGCCATTTACAAGCAGGGTGGCAGAGGTGTTAGGTGCCATCTGACTCATAGCAACCCTACGTGCAACAGACGAAACACTACCCCACACTGCCATGCCCAGCAATATTGTCAGTGCTTCTCTGCTATCCATAGAGGGTTTTTTTCTATTTTTTGAATTAATAAATGTTAGTGGGGTACAGAGTAGTAAGGCTTTTGGTATTTCCATTGTGCACCTATTACATCATGTTTGGTTACACTTATATCAACGTACATAATTTATGAAACCCTTTGATGAATATGTGGTAAAAATCATATATAATTATTGGTTATTAGGTTAGGTGCCACTGAGTCGGTATCTGACTCATAGCGACCCTCATAGGGTTTTTTTTCAATGGCTGACTGTTTCGGGATTGCCTTGGGAGTGGATTGCCAGGCCCTTCTCTCATTTTTGTGGTGCTGGGAATTGAACTCGGGACCTCAGAGACTGCAGTGCAGCGCTCTACCAACTGAGCCAAATCCCAGCCCAATTATTGGTTATAGTCCCCTGTTTTTTCTCATATATTTGTATAGTTGCACCATGTAGCTTGAGATTATTCTCTCCCTGTTTTTAACTCTCTATATTATTTACCCTCCCCATCCCCTTCCATAGTCTTTGCTACCCTCCCCTCACTACATCCATCTCTCCTTTTTTCTACTCTACTTATATTTTCTCTTCATGGATCAGCCTGATTTTTTATATAAATCTATATATTTATAGTTATTTTTTTCTTCCTTTAAGTTATCTTTAGCTCCCAGATATGAGTGAGAACATATGGTACTTTTTATTTTGGACTTGGGTTTGTTTGCTTAGGATGAGATTCTCCAGTTCCATCCATTTTGCTGCAAATGACATTATTTCATTCTTTTTCATTCCTAAATAATATTCCATTGTGTATATACACCTCAACTTTTTTTTTTTTCATTCATTCCTCTGTTGATGGACATCTTAGTTTATTCCATACCCTTGGGGTTGAGGAGAGTGCTTCATTAAATATAGAAATATAGGTGTCCCTGTGGTATGATGACTTATCATCTTTTGGGTATATTCCCAGGAATGGTATCACTGGGCCATAGGGAAGTTCTATTCTTAGTTTTCTAAGGTATCTCCATTTTGATTTCCAAAGTGTTTGAAATACATTACAATCCTAAGAGCAGTGTAAAAGTCTTCCTTTTTCTCTTGCCAGCATTTTTCTTGTCAGCATTTGCTCTTATTTGTTTTATTGATCTTGGCCATTCTTATTGGAGTGAGATGGAATCTCAGTGTTGTTTTTATTTTACATTTCCTGAATGGCTAGGGATATTCAGCATTTGTTTTGGGAGTGGGCTGCTGGGTTCTTCTCCCAAGCCTATAGCATCTAGTGTTCCCAGGAGGTCTATCATCCAAGGACTAACAGGCCTGACCCTGCTTAGCTTCTGAGATAACTTGGGCTTGGATGCCAGGGTTATATGGACAAGCAGGATAAGTCTCTTAAACTCTATCAGTCTCAATTTCCTTATCTATAAAACAGGGAATGATAATGGTAATTACCTAAATATTGATGAGGTTTGATCAATTAATTTATGTGAAATCCTTTAGGATTTTGCTTGGCACATACATTAGCTGCTATTAGTAATCAATAGACTTTTTTATCACTTGTTATATGTCTGATATAAGAAATTCTGTATACCCTCTTGATGTCAAAGAAAAATTCAAAATAATATCTAACAGCCACTGTTACCACAGAATTTTCTTACCCATAGGAGTTCTTGCTCAAATAAGAATAATAATGATTGAATTTATTGAGAATTTGCTCTGTCTGGCACTCTTACATGGCTTTCATGAGTTTTCTTTAACTATTTGCTAAAGGGCCATATAACTTATATGACTTGAAAATGGTAATGTCAGGATCAAACTCAGGCATTCTGATTATAAGGTTTTTGTTTTTAATATCATTGATGTCTAAAGATGATATTGAGATGTGGTATGTGATTTCTTCATTTCATCCACACAGATTTATGGAGAACATGGTCCATGCTCACAGTGGGAAGAAATGAATCAGACACAGATCCTGTCATCAAACAGATCAGCATTTCATGGTGAAGATGCAAAAGCACAACTGACAAAGTGTGTAGCAGGTTATGAAAGTGATATTCCCAGAACAAGGTGGAATACTGAGGAAGGTCAAGGGAGACAGTGTGAAAGGAAGACACTGGGGTAGTGCTAAGGTACTAGGTGTGGGATGAACATTTGAAACAGAATACCATGTGAGAAAAGAAATGATGCATCTGGAGAGGTACAGAATTTTTTGGCTTCAAAAGTATACAAGGTAAGATATAGGAGGCAGGGATGAGAGAGGAAAGGGAGGGCATGACCAGGGGAACTTTGTTTGCTCCTGTGAGTAGTATGACATTTATCAAGAAGGCTGGAGGATTTTTTGGAAACATTTAACAAGAGAGAAGATCAGAGAAAATTTGCGTGGCAAAGATCACTCATTGCAAAAGAAGTACCGAGAAGTGTTTTGTCATGTCTTTAAATTAATTGCATGCTATATTGGAATCTATCTAAATTAAGCCACACTTGTATTTTTGGGATTTACACTATGCAATCCGTAGGTAGCATTTGGCCTGCAGCTATAGCACTGTGGCTTCCTATCTTATCTTATCTCTGAAGCTAAGCAGGGTCAGGCCTGGTTAGTACTTGGATGGGAGACCACCTGGGAACACCAGGTGCTGTAGGCTTCAGAGAAAGACCTGGCAACCCATTCTCAAAAATCAATCTGCCATTGAAAATCCTATGAATAGCAGAGAGGCAGTGATAATAGTGTTTTGCCTATTGAACATAGGGTCGCTATGAGTCGAACACCAACTTGACAGCACCTAACAACAACAACAACAGGTAGCATTTCATCAATTCTGCTTACTACTAATATATACTACTTTTCTAATTTCTAGGTTTACAACATACATTCAATTCCATTCTTTCCCGTAACCTCTATTTCCCTTTTTATGTTATTATTATTTACAAATTGCAGATGAGGACATTGAGGACCAGGAACGTTAGCCTTCACAGACTCGCCTCAGAATTGCAACCTTGGGAAGAAACCTGAGTGCAGAATCCTTCTTGAGTACCACACGAACATCCTTCCCTACCTTCCAGCCACTTTACATGGATCCCTTCTTTAGTTCTACACTGTGCACTAATCATCTCGCTGCTGTGCCAGAGTCAGCTGCAACCCACCCTGCACAATCTCAATTCTGCTTTCCTTGATATAAAATTTGATTGTGCTCAGACAATTGTCTGGCCGGTAGCATGTACAGAGAGTCTTCTCATGTCTCTTCAATGAATCATATGATTGTCCCCTCCAGTCCCTTTTGTTCTTTCCTATTTTGTGTGCCTTTCTTTGGAAAGTGTCACATTTGGTGTTGGGTACCTATCTTATCAGCATTAAGACATATTTTGAGGACAAAAGCCAAAATACTGAAGACAGTAGAAGGGGTGAGTACAGAGTCCAGGGCACTGTGGCAGATGCTGTATAAGCCACCCAGCTCTCACTGCAGGAGTGAAAGACAGTTATTCCCACTGTTGGGAGGGCCTTGACAGCCAGCCATCAACTGTAAGTCCCTTTGGGGATTGTCTTAGCAATTTAGGATTTCCCTGCCTAAGGCCACTTTACTTTTCTAGGGTGGCCACTATACTATGAATGATAGGCTCAGGATCTTCAAGTTCCATGCCTTTCTGTCCTAATGGAAGACAGCTCCAGAGGTCACTTGATCTTCAAAATCTCCATGGGGGCTGTTGAAGTTGTTCTGTGGACTTTCCAACAGGCTCACTTCTCCCTCTGCCAATGCTACCTCTTTTCCCTTCTCTTCCACAATATCGATCTCTAACGCACTCCCTAGCAGATCTTTTACAAGCCAAAAGTCAATCTCAGACTGCTTCTTGGAGAATCCAACTTGCAACAATCCCTGATGGCTATTTTGGGCTGTTGAACTATCTATCTAACCCATATCTGAATATTTTGTTAAATTAGCAATAAACATATGTTTTAAGCTATAATTAGTTGGCACAGATCAAAATACTTTGTACCCATCTGTTTACCCATCAGCATTTTGAACTAGACTGCGATGTCTTCTAAAGTGTCAATTATACTTTACTCATCATCATTTCTCTTTCTTCGTTTATAAGAATTAATGGGACACAATAGATATCTAATAAATGCATGTTAAATGAATGAATGAAACCTATACTCCTTCAGTATCTGATATTCATGGGCATGTTCTAGCAGAGTGATATATTTCTACCTATCTATATTTTATATGGCCTGCAGCGGTAGCCCTGTGGCATCCGATCCCATCAGATCTCAGAAACTAAGCAGGGTCGGGCCTGGTTAATACCTGTATGGGAGACCGCCTGGGAACACCAGAGCTGTAGGCTTGGGAGAAGGACCTGGCAACCCCCTCCCAAAAATCAATCTGCCATTGAAAACCCTATGAACAGCAGAGAAGCACTGACAATAGTGTTTCCCCTGTTGTAAGAGGGTCGCTATGAGTCGGATACTGACTCGACGGCACCTAACAACAACAACAACAACAACATATTTTATATATGGCAAGTTTCCTAAATCACATTTTTCAGGAAATGCACTAAGTAAACAAAATGATTGCATCCTACTTCTAATTTTTCCAGAAAGCAGGATTAGTCCCAAATTGAAAGTGAGCATTTCCATTTTTAGAAAGGAATTTTACTGTTGATACAAGATGACATATTTCACCAAACTGAGGATTCTAATGAAAAAAAAAAAATCCCTGCGCCAAGATTCCACCTCTAGAAACTAATTCCCTGAAAATAATGCTCATTATTTATGTTTTTTCCCATACAGAGGTTCATAGGTAAATCAAAATTGAATGCACTCCAAAAATAAAGTCCTAGATCAAACTTTCATCAGTGCTTCTTACTAGTGTATGTTCTTGAGCATGTTAAACTTTGAGACTCAGTGTTTTATTGTACAAAATGGGAAAAATCAGATGTTATAAAATAGCTTAGTTCCCTATAAGGCTGTAATTCAGGCATTTGTTTTTAAGTTTTTGTGTGTTCTCTTTCCATTTAAGGATCCACTTGCTAAATTTGGTCTACAATATTGTACCATGATATATGTATATTTGACATATATTATATATTTATCTCATTATCTCTATCTATCTATCTATCTATCTATCTATCTATCTATCTATCTATCTTTGTATTTGCTGTTAAACTCCATGCACAAGTTCATGAGTACTGCTTGTTGCACTGACTACCTAAAGTTAGGTTTAATATTTATTTATTTTTGTTAGATTATTTCCTTTCTCCTTCATAGGTAACATCTTCCATTTCTTTCAGGTTACCCATACTTTATAACTGCATTTTACTTTATATAAACAGAGTCTTCTGGCAAGTGAGTATGTATTTATGTTTTTAAGTAAAAGTTGATGTATGCAATGGTAAAAAAGAATTCTACTATATATTGATTATCTTCTATGAACTAAGTGTTTCAGATACTTCCTAATCTTTAATTTTCTAAAAACCTGAGAAGGTAAGTAATTTGTCTATTTTATAGGCAGAGACAGCCAGGCTTGGAACAATTAAACAAGGTGCCCAAGGCTACCCAGTTAAGTGAGTGGTATCGTCAAGATTCAGTCATTACTCCATGACTCTCAAGGTTATTCTTTCCTATATGCCATAGGGCAAATAGATAGCAAGACAACATTTCTGAGAACATGGAGAACTGTTATTCCTTGCCAACAAGTAAGCTGGAAATAACTATTTTAGGGGAATGTCTGTGGCTTGAATGTGGCTTGTCCCTAAAGAGTTCATGTGTTAAAAGCTTGCTCCTATATTAAGAGTGGGTAAGACCTTTAAAAAGTGAATCCTACTTGGAGGTCATTGGGGACACTGCCCTCAGAAGGAATTAATACAGTTCTTATGAGACTCTGGTTAATATTTGCCAGAGTGCTGTTATAAAGAGCAAAGTTGGCTCCTCTTCAGTCTTCCAGGCTTCCTCTCTCACCATGTGATCTCTCCTTGCATGTGCTTCCACCATGTTGTCCCCTGTCATGATGTGGTGCATCCCAAGGGTCTTTGCAATGGCTGGAGACATATTGTTTGACTAATTGCCTCTCAAACCATGAGCTAAATAAAATTTAAATGTTTATTTAATAAACCTCTCTTATTTATAGAGAACTTAGCCTCAAGTAGGTAGTTACAGGAACAGAAAACTGACTAATGCAAGAAGCAAGACTTGCACCAAACTTAATTAACCTAACATTGCATTTGAAAAATCATTTAACATAGACATAGAAGAATATAAGCAATGCTTATTTGGCAGCTACCTATTTAACTATTCATCCCAGTGACTGTCTTAAACAATAATTAGTAAATAAGCATTACTACTAATTCAAGCTTAGAGAAAACTTGGAATGATTAGACATCAAAAGACTTTCCCAATCTGGGCATGTATGCCTGTAATCTCAGTATTCCTGCCCAGAGGCAGGAGGATCATGAGTTTCAGTTCTCCTTGGGATACCTAGCAATACTCTGTCTTGAAGCAAAACAAAACAAAGCAAAACAAAACAAAACTAACAATAAAAGACCCACTTACCATTGGAGGGAGGGTAGGGTCATGAGAGAATAAGGGAGAAGTTAATGGGAGCAATGTACGATGAAATGCATGTATGGAAATGTCACAATGAGATCCATTAAGTTGTACATTAAAAAATTCCAATAAAAAAGAATTCTTATCACAATAAAGTAACTTAAAACAAAAGACTTGCCTAATTTCCTAGTTTTATTCTTTTAGAATTATCAGAGCTCGGAAGGAGACCCAGAAATACAGAGTTAAATTTTGCCTATTAATCAAATTATATTTCAAGTACATGGAAACTAGTTTAAAAAATAAAATGATGTAAATGATCAGTGCTATGACGTAACTGGGTTTTTTCTTTCTTTTATTTGCTTGTATTTTCTTTAGGTCTTTTCAATGTGGGTCTGTGGAATCTTTATATTTGAAGTATTTTTAAGAATGGCGTTCTGACAAGAACACAAGATCTTATGACTTGATGAGAAGACATCAAAGTTCGGCTTTTCTCACAGACTGAAGCCTGTAGTTATACTCATAATGGAAGAAAGAAATATTGAATATGAGAAGACAGGCATATCTTGTGATGAGGTCTTAAACAGATAAACTACACTGAAAAATTGGGGAGGGAGAAGAATTTAGAGGGGAAAAATGAAGTATAATTTCCAATGTGTAGAAAATGATATTATCATTTTATGTGTTTTAAGAATACTTTTTCAACCAAAATAGGGACAACTCTGTCCACTAATATCTATAATGCATATATGTTCATGTGTATATTTAGAATTTGCTAATTACTAGGACCTATACTATTTTACCACTGTGGTGTCTGATCCCACCAGATCTCAGAAGCTAAGCAGGGTTGGACCCAGTTAGTACTTGGATGGGAGACTGCCTGGGGACACCAGGTGCTGTAGGCTTGGGAGAAGGTCCAGGCAACCCATTCCCCACCTCAAAAAAAAAAAAAAAAACCAAAAACCCACCACCACCACCACCAACAACAACAATAAAAACAATCAGCCATTGGAAACCCTTTGAATAGCAGAAAAACACTGACAATAGTGTTTCACCTGTTGTACATAGGGTATCTATGAGTTGGACATAGACTTGATGACACCTAACAACACCACCACACTGTTCTATGTATACTATTCCCCTCTTTACTCATCAGAAAAATGAAGCAAAGAGAGATTAACTGCCTCTCCAGAGTTCTAGAGCTGATAGATATTGCCCATGGACTTTGACCCAAGGCAACCAGGCTTCAGAATCTATATTTCTAACATTTACTTGTCCACTACTCATTAAGATACACCTGGAATTCTTGAATGTGATAGCAAGTTAAGCTGGCTATGAGCACCTGCTAGATGCTTTCCATATATTATCTTTAAGTCTAATTGGAGCTTGGAGAAATTGCTAGTATAATTCACATTTGAATCACAAAGGAGAGATGTAGAAAAATTGGCTATTTTGTGCAAAGTCACACAAACAGTAAATTATGAAGCTTCAATTTATCTTAAACCTAATTCCAAGGCTTATACCTCAATATGCTGCCTTTCTTTGACTTCTTGATTATCTATTATATTTATGACACTATAGCAAAGGACAAGCAGCAGGGGAGAGTTGAACACATTCATCTCTACAAGTAAAAGAGACAAAGATGAGACCATAAGAGGACAGTCAATCTAATTGAACAACTAATCTCTGACGATATTTTATGGTCAAGGCATTGTTCTTGGTGGTTCAGTAAAGTCTTCTAGCAGAGTTCTTGGTTTGATGATTACCTAATGACTATGGAATTGTAGATGTGAATGTGGACTGATACTAAGATGGAAGAGGTAGTAGTGTCCTCCAGAGGGAGACGATCTTTTAAAATCTTTTCTGTAAGTCCTGAGGCTGGGATTCAGATGCACCACGACTCCAAATCTAGAGGCAGAGATGACTTTTCTATATGGGTATACTCTAGGATCTCCTGCCTACAGACGGGCTCCTCATTGTACCCAGGGCTGAGAATCAGGAAGCTAATATTTATCCACTGATTCATTTATTCAACCAGTAAGCATTGGACTAATTCTATGTACCAAATACTGTTCCAGGAATTTGGGATTCAGTGTTAAACTTTAAAGCATTGTTAAGTTTCAACAGTATCAGGGGTGGTAAAAATAAATGTATATGACATTTGAATAAATATTGTGGAGAAAAATAAGGTAGAGTATTATAGTCAAGAGTAATGGAGAAGGGCAGATTTTTAAAGAAAGCCCTTAAGAGAGAATGATACGCCTGAATGTAAAGAAGCACCGGACACTGGGATCCAGGTATACAGGTAACCCAGCAAGGATGGTAAGATACGGGATGAGAGAAGGAGGGAAGAATGTGAGCATAGATACAGAGGTGGCAGAGGCTGTGCCTGAGCGCCTTTGTGGGCCATGAGCGAGGAATTTGGAATTGGTTTTCAGTAAGGCCATCAAGCATTGTGAGTGAATTGTGACGTGATCTAAGTTTTAGAAACTTCTCTTGGATCAGCAGGGTCACCAGGCAGGGGTTTACTGCACCCAGACGAGGGCTGATGGGTGGCTTGGGCCAGGCTGAGAACAATGGGGAAAAGTTTGTGAAATAAAAGTTCCCGGAGATGAGAAAGATTATGCTGGGATAATCAAAAATTTTTCTCCCTGGATTTCAGCTACATGGGAAAGAAAATTGTAATCAGAAACCACGTTTCAGTTTACTGTGAATGATTATTTTGATAAGATCTGACATACTTGTGACTGTGGAACTATTTTGTGGAGTCAAACTTAATGAGTCAAGAGATAATCAAGAAGATGGCATTGTAGTCAGGGAATTTGAATAAGGGAGCTAGAGGAACTGGGTGCTGACCAGCACCAGGGAACACAGCCCCACTCAGTACTCTCACTCCTGCAGCCTACCACTGTGGCATCGGATCCTGTCAGATCTCAGAAGCTAAGCAGCGTCCAGCCTGGTTAGTACTTGGATGGGAGGCCGCCTGGGAATACCAGGTGCTGTAGGCATGGGAGAAGGACCCAGCTGCTTGTTCCTGAAGCAATCAGCTATTGAAAATCCTATGAATAGCAGAGAAGCATGGCAATAGTGTTTCGCCTGTTGTATGTAGAGTTGTATGAGTCAGACATTGACTCAACGGCACCTAACAACAACAATTCTCACAGTGAAGATAATCCTGACAGAAAGGTCCGAAAAACTTGAAGTCCAGTGGCTATAATCCAACCCTTATGTCCACTTCCATACTAGGAACATTTCTCTACTGAAGTGAGTAGCCTGCTGTACACACACCCACTTCCCCATGCTGTCACTGCTCAGACCAGACCACACAGGAGATGTTTCCTTCCAAGATATTTCCCTCTAATATTCTCTCTTTTCCCTCCCTCCCTCCCTCTTTCTTTCTTTCTTCTTTCTTTCTTTCTTTCTTTCTTTCTTTCTTTCTTTCTTTCTT
>VMDO01013460.1:0-58146 GCA_007922755.1 Pedetes capensis
TTGTATGCTTTGCAAGTGCTGTACCACTGAGCTGCACCCTCAGCCCATTTTTTTTACTTTTTGAGACAGGGTCTTGCTAAATTACACAGACTGCCTCTGGTCTCAAACTTGCGATCCTCCTGCCTTCGCCACCCGAGTCACTGGGATTACAGGCCCGCACTACAGCGCCTGGCCCCACTGTTTCTCTTCTAATAGCATAAATTATTTGCTATTTCCCATATGTGATTTGTTCTTACTCATCTCATTCTTATCATTCATGTCCTTTCCTCTTAGAGTCTTTTCTTCCTGTCTTACTGATTTGCCACCTACCCACCCCTTTAAAACATTGTTTTTAATTGCTACATAGTATTCTTGGGAGAAGGGCCTGGCAATCCACTCCCAAGGCAATCCCGAAACAGTCAGCCATTGAAAACCCTATGAGGGTCGCTATGAGACGGATACTGATTCGACAGCACCTAACAACAACAACAACTATCTTAAGTTAACCTTTTAGGTGTTGTTTGACATCTTTTGGTGGTAGTTAAGGATGTTAGCACTCTTTCATCTCGGTTTATCCTTTTTCACCTTGCTTCATCCTCACAGTTTTGGATTAAATCCATTTTCAGTGTTTCATTGTTTGATTATGTAGGTATTGTTTACTGCTGAGATAAATAACACATTATGATTACATTTTCTTTCCAGTTCTGTGTTATTGATTTCTTTTCTATTCATTTCCATCTACATATTTATTTCCATCTATGTGTGGCTGTCTCTTAGGTTTGTTGGAGAAAATGATTGTGTTTCTGTCTCTTTGTTTTTCTTATTTTAGCATGATTTTTTCTGGAAGAGAGTTACAGAAAGCTGTGTATTTGACCATGATGAAACCAGAGTGTCTTTCTTGTATTGAAGACCTGACTTAGATGTTCATATCTCCATGAACTTTTGAACATCATTTTTATGCTCCTGAGTTATACTTCATTTGCCTTGTATTTCCTCCCACTAGGAAAAGAAAACTCGGTTAAAAATAAGACTTTGATTTGTCTTTGTAGCCTTCAGAACTTTCTAGTGCCATGCACATGATAGGTAATTGAGGTCTACTAATTGAACAATTGGCTATCACTTAACACATTTTCCAGGTTATGTTTTAGTGATTTTGGCATAATGGATCCACTTATGGTAGGTTCAAGAGATAATACTTTTTTAAAATGTGGCCAGGCATAGTGAGTGGCACATGCCTGTAATCCCAGCACTTGGAAGATTGACAGGAGGATCACAAGTTCCTGGCCAACCAGGGTTATATAGCAAGACTTCATCACAGAAAAAAGAAAGAGGAAAATGTGTATTGAATATGTGCATATGTATTGAAAGAGGGGCGAAAGAGAACATTTGTGATTTTTTTTTAGGAATATGGAAAAAATAGTTATTTCTAAGGCATATTTTGTTTTCCTGGTTTTTACTATTAAATTCTTTGAGACATTACCATTTGTGCCACATCACCTCTCAGATGTAGGAAACAGGGAATGCAGAGAACCCATCACAACTGGAACACAGCATTAGGACAGTGGCAAGAGAATTCTGACTCCTTCATAGTGGCTTTCAGCCAGAATTTTCAGAAGTTTTTATATTTTTTCTCATATGGGAAGTAAAATATGGAGACATATTCAGCTTAACAATGGAATTTGACTTTGTGCTTATATACATCACCTCTATAATTTTACATTAAGCACATAGTTTATGGTTGTAAATATTTGAAATTCTCATTCAGAGGTAGACAAATTTGCACTGAAGCTGAGGGAAGAAGTGAGAAATGAATGGGATTAATAGCTGGGTATAGTTAATGTGGCACAGGGATTTTATTGAAGAATACTTCAGATTTCCTAGCTAGTGGGTGGAGAGTAGCACCCTAGTCGATACTGAGAAGGGAGTTCCAAGTTTCAGAAAATATGAATGAGGACATTCAAGTACAGGGACTGGAAATAAAGATAACTGAAACAGTGGGAGTAGATTAAATCACCTAGAGGAAAAAGCCTATAGGGCAATCTCGGTATTATGAGAGATAATCTAGTTAGAAAAGGTTACTTTAATTTCATAGGACTACTAAAACTATATCTTTGCATGTCATTTGAGGTTCATGATAAATATAAAACTGACAGTTACATAAATTTATGATTAAAGCAGATTATTATTCTTTTCTCCTTTGTGTCAAACAGTGAGTATAAATAATGAGCCTAACAGACATTGCAGATTAGGATGTTAAGAAGGCTTTAAAGATAATATTCACACTAGCATTGTACGTACTACTATGTCTGTTACCACCAGTAGATACCGTGTGCACGGCTTCTGTAGCAAAAGTGAGGCATACAGTCAGCTGGAGTTTTGATTTTATGACAGTTTTGACTTACAGGTTGGGACAGGATTTTTGAGGTTAAAAAGTTAAACAAATAATGAGTTGCTTCTTTGCTTCATCGATACCTTAGTCTATTTCAGGAGATTTCTGAACTCCAGACCAGCCAAATTCAGTCTTACAGGAAATGTATTTGTATTTAAAACATAGCTTTTTGTTTAAATAATGGGTGGTGATATATTGTGGTGTAGAGTTGAAGACAATATAAAAATAAAAATACTAGTGTAACCCAAGTTAATTGCAATTGGTATAGGATTATTCTCTGTAATTACTCTAGGTATCTTCCATACATATGGATGGGCATGAAATATTTTCACAAAGTAATTCTAAATAGTTCTCACAAAATATGAAAAAAATTGGGCCGAATGTCTTACTTTTGCTTTAGCAATCTGATACTTTAAAAGTTTCAAATCCAGTGGAGATACACCATAGACTTGAATTGCTGAGTCCAGAGGGTACCTTACTTGATTCCTGTGTGCATCTGACTTTCTTCTACGACCTCCAAATATTCTTATTGTCCTTGCTCTTTTGTCTGCCTTATCCCTCCTTGATCATCTTTTCATCCACTTGTTCCTTAGCCCCATATTTAAATGTCAGTATCACTCAAGCCATTTTTCTCCTTGTTTGGTATACTTCCTATTAGGAAATGCTGTTATTTTTCTAAGCTACAAATGCCAATCATTTGCAACCTCTCCTTACTCAGTGTTTTCCTCTCCCTTCCTTCCCATATCCAGTCAGCTTAGTTCAGTGACTGTTTGAGTCTGGGTTAAATCTCTTTTCCAGCTACTCCTATCTTACCATCCTTACTATCAATGCCTTTGGTCAGGCTTTGGTCATTTCTTCTCTGAACACTTCTGGCAGGCAAACATTAATCAAGAGTCTGCTCTGTACCCAGTATTATGCTGGGCACTGAGAATACAAAATGATTATATTTACATGGTAATATGAACAACAGACATACAAGTATATGCAATTAGGCAACTTAACACTTGATTTATGGAAATTTAATTTCATGCCAATTATTTCATAAAGTACACAATAATATATCAGTGATGTGGATGATTTTGCATTGTGTAAAGCAACAGCCTGAGAATCTAGTACAAGGTGAATACTACAGAGAGGAAGCACAGACAGACAGCTAATACCTTTTAGTTGCTGTTACTTCTCCTGGTGTCATATCGGTTTGTTTCACTTCTGTGTTTGTGTTATCTTCGCCCTAGTGTTTCATAATTATTCCTGATAAGCTACTAAGAGTACACAACTGGATTGAATGCATATATTCAATTTATGTAAAGTTATTTGTATAGAATATTCTTTAATGAAATGGTATATAAGACATTTGTGTAAGATTCTGAAGACATATGAGGTGCAGTGTCTAACCCACTGTGAAACCCATTAGGGAAGACTTCATAGAAGTCTTGAACAGAGACTTGAAGTGGATGAGACAGAACAATGAGATTTCCTGAAAGCAACAAAGTATGTCTTTATAACTATAAGAAATTTCTTATCTCTAGGGTATGATGGACAAGGATGCCTTTAGTTGGATGAAGTGAAGCTAGAGAGGTAGGTAGATAGAGGTGAGAAAGATCATGAAGTGTTTTGTCTACTAAGCTAGGGAACATGGACAGTCCAGTGCTTCTGAAAAACTTTAATCAAAGGAGCAATATAGTGAGATTTATGTTTTAGAAAGAAGTTCCTGGTGACAGGATCCTAACTTCAGCAAACCCTGCTCTCTCTTTCATGCTCTGTCATCAAAGTCAGCTTGGAAAAACACAGGACTGATAATATAGGTCCTAGCTCAAAACATAAGATGACTCCCAGGTACCAAAGTCCAGTTTTCTAGTATGACTTCATCTTGAACAGTTTTTCATCACACAACCACATGGCTGTCTCCTTCATTTTACATGTGTCTGTGCCATGTGAGAGAGACTTTCCCTGGCTATCAAAACCAGCAACTCCATTACTCCTTAGTTCTTTACCTTGCTTTATTTTCCTTTAGCCCTCACCAGCTGGTAAAGCTCTCCATTTATTCATTTGTTTATTTCTATACCCTCCAACTGGAACATAAGCTCCATAAGAACAGGAGTTTTGCATGTGGGGTTCACTACTAAGTGTTCTGCACCTGGCACATGGTAGGTGTTCAGTGTTTGTTGAAGGAATGTGGCCCAAACTCTCTTCCTCCTTACTCCCTCTTCTGCCTTCTCTCTATTTCATGCTCCACACTTTAGACAGGATATTTCTCACAGTTTGTCATCCACCAGTTACACCCTCTCATGAAATTGTGTTCATCTTTCAAGATCCATCTCGGCTACCATCTTGTTTATAAAATCTTTGTTCAAGCAGTTTTCCTTCTAGTTAGTTCCCATAACACTTTCTGTATATGTAATAGAAGACAGTTTCCAGATCTGTCCAGGACATGATAGGTGCAAATAAGTATTTGTTAACAAGTCATTAGTTGACCAGTAGAGAATTACACAATGTGGTAGACACATATTAGAAGAAAAGGTTGAAATTCAGTTCGTTAATTAGAGAATGCAGCAATTAGGTGTGACTTCAATTTGATTATAAATGTAACATGATTAGGGGAAAATTGCTAGGGAAACAGCCACCAGTTTCTATTAAATATGCAACTATATAGTTCAGAGAAAGAATGGACTTTTATCTATATACCACCTTACCAATTTGTTTCTTTTGTCTTAAAAATAACTTATACTGTAATAGAGAAAAATAGACATAGACAAGTGCTGAACTTCAGGGACAGGTACAGTATCAAAAGCATATAAAAATTCCATATTTCCTTTTCACCATCTTCCTATGTAAAATATTTCTTCTCCATATAATTATTGAAAATATTAGTTATCTAGAAATATTATGATTGGTTCAAATTAATAACACCTTTTCCAGACCTACTTCTACGATATAAGAAAATATAGTTCCATTTGACTTATCAAAAATGACTTTGTTAAGCCAGGCTCAGTGGCGCATGCCTATAATCCCAGCAGCTCGGGAGGCGGAAGCAGGAGGATCACAAGTTCGAGACCAGAGGCAGTCTGTGTAACTTAGTGAGACCCTGTCTCAAAAAACCTAAAAAAATGGGCTAGGGGGTGCAGCTCAGTGGTCCAGCACTTGCAAAGCATGCAAGCGCAAGGCCCTGGGTTCAACCCCCATTATCACAAAAAAAAAAAAAAAAAAAGACTTTGTTGTAAGAATCCTCTAGAAAAGTAGAGACATAATCTAAAAATTACTTTGGTTTTCCAACATCTTCTCTCTGTATTTCAGCACATATGTCTGATGATTGGTAAATTCACTTTAAATGAGGAATATGTATTATGAGGGCTGGGATTTAGCTCAATTGGTAGAGCACTGTGCTGCAGTCTCTGAGGTCTCGAGTTCAATTCCCAGCACCACAAAAATGGGAGAAGGGCCTGGCTTCCACTCCCAAGGCAATCCTGAAACAGTCGCCATTGAAAACCCTATGAGGGTCGCTATGAGTCGGATACCGACTTGACGGCACCTAATAACAACAATAACAATGTGTCATGAAATCTTAGCTAAGGACTTTGTGTGAAACTGTCCAAGGTCTCACTTCTAAACTCAAGTTCTTCTCTGACCAATGAATACCTTTTCTCTCAGATGAAAATCTTGCTAAATTTTTGGAGTTTCATTGAACTTTCTAATTGAGGCACAAACTGTGAAAAGTAATAATTAAGTGGAATTATGCCCAGTAATTATGCCCAGAAAGCAAAAGTTGCCAGTAGTCACAGTTAATCTCCAACATTTGTCATCCAATAAATGTGAATAGCTAAAGTCAAATTTATTCTTGTTTTTGTATTTGAGGACCACTAATGGCTGGAGATGGCTGGAGGACCATCTTCAGGTGGAGAAGAGCTTAGAAAGTCATTATGAAGTAGGAAGAAAGTATATACATATAGGAACCTGGAAATGATGAAGATAATCTTTTTATTTAGGTTATCTACATCATAAAAGGACTGAGGTTTAGCTCAGTTGGTAGAGCGCTGCTCCATATTTCCTGAGGATCTAGGTTCAATCCCCAGCCCTGCAAAAACAGAAGAAGGATGTGATAGTCCACTCCCAAAACAATTAGCCATTGAAAACCCTATAAGGGTTGCCATGAGTCAGACACAACTCTATGGTACCTAACAACAACAACAACATCATAAATGATGCTGAGGTGCTTTTTGTGGAAGACAGCAAGGCAAGCATGATTTTTACCTAATGTATCATCGATATCTTTGATTTTCCTTCCTCCAACAATGGCTATGTCTGATGGAGGGAAAAAAAATCCTAGTGAACCCATTAATTGGGAATTACTACAAATTTATGTATGAAGTATAAGAAAGAATCTTCCTAAAATATGTTTAGCATATTCTCATGGTGAGTTCATAAGCTTTTTCAGAAAATATTATGAAGAATTTTACCCTTACCCTTACTTTTTTTTCATTAAGATATAAAAGGAAGATTTAGGCAAGATTTATGTAAACTTGAAGTAGATTTTAAATGTTTTTTGTATTAGACAAATATTTAAATAGATATTATAATGTAATAGAAATTTGTGCTTTATATTTTCTAAAGGATTTTTATGGTACTTTGTTTTTCAGAGTAAAGCCAATTCCCGCTGAAGGAATCAAGTCAAATCCTTCCAAGCGACATAGAGACCGACTTAATACAGAGTTGGACCGTTTGGCTAGCCTGCTGCCTTTTCCACAAGATGTTATTAATAAACTGGACAAACTTTCAGTTCTTAGGCTCAGTGTCAGTTACCTGAGAGCAAAGAGCTTCTTTGATGGTATGACAGCAGGGTTTAATTTTTCTACAATAATTTATAAAATGCATCTATTAAATATGGCTCTTTCTGTTTTTGATCACTCTAAAATTAGCAATGTGAAAAAAGTTCATAAAGAAATTAAATGGCAAAGCCAGATTTATAATTATCTCTAAAATTGATTATCCAGTTTCCTTTATCAAACCGATACAGCCACTTAAATGATATATGCAATCATCATTGTTTAAAAATCATATATTTAGAAATTATGTTCCAGTTATGTTCAAGTTCTCTTCTTCCAATTCAATTGTTTTAAAGTCTCTGTTTCTTAGAACACAAGAATAAAACACACATTAAGATTGGGATATATTATCTGCTTTTATGGATATGCCATTTCAATTATCCTTCTAAAGTTATGTTTTCTTCCAAATCTTTATAATAATGTATATTTGCTGCAAGAAAATATAATTAATTTTTTTTCATTGGAAAGAATAGTTCAGTATAAGAGTTCATAGATTTGGATTTAATTCCCCATTGTGCCACTGACAAACTGTTTGTCTTTAATCAAACCAGGTTGCAACCCTGTACCTCAGCTATGAAATCAGCTCTGAAAGTTAGGGTTTGGAACTAAATGGCTAGGTGATATTTGTTACCTTTTATTCATATAATATTGTATCTGTCATCCTAGAGTATTTTAAAAGGAAGTTCTTGTTCAAAAATGTGTTTTCTCATGTAAATTATTCCTTATTTTCTTTTTTATATGTTTATATGTCAAAAACAGATTTTTCAAGGAATATTTTTTAAAAGAATTTATAGTAAAGTCTCGGTGGTCTGTGTCAGTGTTTCCCAAACTTGAGTGTGATTATAAATCACCTATGTATCATGTTAGGATACAGATTCGTATTCATAGGTTAGGTGTGGCCAGAGATTTTACATTTCCTACAAGCTCTCGGGCTGGGATTTAGCTCAGTAGGTAGAGCGCTGCACTGCAGTCTCTGAGGTCCTGAGTTCAATTCCCATCACCGCAAAAATGGGAGAAGGGCCTGGCAATCCACTCCCAAGGCAATCCCGAAGCACTCAGCCATTGAAAACCCTATGACGGTCTCTATGAGTCGGATACCAACTCGACGGCACCTAACAACAACAACACAAGCTCTCAGATGATGATAATAATGCCTGTGTAGGTCACTAGAAAGTACATAGATAACACATTTATAGGATACTTTAATTTAAATTTGTGTTTAGAATACTGCAAAAAATTAACTTCCCTTTATATTTAAATACACGTGATTTGATGTGTTTAGTGTGAGCATCTTTTTTGTTTGCTGGCTTGTATTTTTTTGTGTGTGTGTGGAGGGACAAAAGCTGTATGGTTTAACAACTTTAGTCTATGCAGTATACACTGATTCAAGGACAGTAATTTCAGGGAAGATTATATATTTAAAAATTTTGTAGTAGACACTTAAATTATCTCTGATCCATGAAAATGTCTTTAAATTTTCAATTTCCTCTTACCAAACCCTTCATGGAGGAGATGCTTCATGTACTATTCAGTGGTGGGTATATGAGTGTGATTATCAGATAATCTTGTTGTGAAAGAGCTGAAGCTAGAACCCAGGTTTCTAGAGTCTTTATATTGTTTTTCCTGACCATATTTCAATTCCTGTTCTGGGAGGCCTTATATAACAAAACCCTGAAGACTTTTCTCTGGATTTCTGATTCCAAAATGTATAGTCCCTAAACAGCATTAGGATCACCTAGGAACTTGTTAGAAACACTGAAGTCTTGAACTTCACCCTAGACCTATGGAATCATATACTAGTTGTGAGCCAGGTGCATATTAATATTTGGTAACCACTGCTGTAGATCATAACTTCAAACCTATGCCCACCTTCATGGAATGCTGTCCTGATCTATAGCCTTTATTTGCATGCTGTGCTTGCATCTTGACTGTATAGTACAGGGTTCCCTAACATATAAGATGTCTCTGCTCTTAGAGAATTTACCTCTGCAAGTCAAGGAGACATCAGTTCTCAACTCTAGTAAAGATTTGTTGATTTGAGCTACTTTACCTTTGCATTTTCTGCCCTTCTATGTAAGGGAACAGAACTGAAGTTGCTCATAGTAACCAGTGCACCATGTAACTACTAATATAATTTCTACCCTCTAGACAGATGTGTGTGTGTGCACAAATGCACAGACATATAAGCACATATGTGTGTACATATATGTGTGTACATATAAGCAGACATATGTACACACATGTACATACATACATGTTTAAAGTGTATGTGATATACGCATATGTTTGTATCGATACACATATGCATACATCCTTTTATTTAATACCTCAAAGGAGATTCCAGAGTCTACTATAATATATAGAATAAAGAATATTAAAGAATATTATAGTGTGATAGGGTTCATGATGGAGTTATTATTCATTAAAGTATTTTCTCAGCTCTCAGTGAGTTCTTTTTATTTTTATTCTGTTTTAATGTATTTGATAGCAGGAAATTACTACTACTTTGTATCAATTCTTCCATTATATTATCTTTGATTTTAGATACTATACATTCCTGGTTTCAGGCATCAGTGTGTGTAAGAATTTCCTGAAAATCTTGTTAAAATGCACATTGTAGAGCATACCTCGTATATGTTGATTGAATTTTTTTATATAAAACTCAAGAATCAGCATTTTAACAAGCATGTTATAGAATTTGTGACCTGGCCTTGATTATGCCATGAACTAGATTTTGGTTTGTTTGTTTGTTTGTTTTTAATTGCTTGCTTTGCCTTTGGAAGGAAAAATCCAGACATACAAAATTTTAGGAAAACTATAAATGTGTTTGCTTGGGTTTTAGTGATATGAATACACCTATAGCAGTATGTTAGGTTGCTCAATAAGGAATACAGAGTTCAGTGGAAGGTGGGGAAAAATTGGTTACAAAGGAAGATGATCCTATCTTCTCCAGACCTTCAATGCTCTGGGAAGATAACACAGTATATCAGAGCACACAGAGAATAAAATTTAGAGGGCAATACTCTTATGAACTGAATAAATAGAGACTTGGAGCCTGCTGAAAGGTGCTTAGGATTTTTGTGCACAGTTAGACCCACTGTCCCACTGTTAGGGAAACAGTATAGCAAAGGGAAGGGAAGCTTAAAATGAATAACAGGATGCAAACAGGGGGTGTGTAAATTCCTGCGGAAAGAACAATATAAACGAGTAATCATACAATCTTGTTAGAAAGGAAACTCAAGTTTTACTACAACAATAGATATTTTTCCAAGAAAATACATCTATTTATTTCAAGTTTAAATAATCCAACTTGGATGTATCTTCTTAAGCATGACTATACTATTATTACTGCCTGAAAAGCAATCCTTGAGTTTTAAATGCTACTTTAATATCTATCCATTCCTAACTAATCAAAACATTCTAAAATATAACTTTGAAGTACTTGAACAGGACTCAGTCTTCTTTCAATTAAGATGGTTTAGGGCAGTTTATTTAACACGGTGAGTATTAAGCTCACTTACCACATTATGTATAAGATAGAGGGTGTTTTAAAAGTTTAAATAACTTAAATGACTTATCAGCACTAGTTTATTTATAGAGACTACGATTTGAATGGTTGCAAACTAACCTTTGAAATTAGTTGATATTAAAGGAAAAGATTATTTCTTCCTATATTGTATCTGTTAAAATTGTGAAACAGTAGACATAAGGCTTACTGATTAGTCTAATTAATTTGGTAATTTCAGCACATACTAATTTTTTAAATTGAGCTTCCTTATTAACTTCAGATATGCTCATCATTATATGTGTTTGTGTTCTAATTGTTCTGCTTTTTGATAGTAACCTCAAAAATTAAATTTTAGGAATGACTATCTTTCCCTTTAAATGACACAAGTTTCTAATGAGGTGAAGAAGGCAGAAAAAAATATTTCTTTTTGGACAACAGTAGTGGTTATATGTCATGTAGCTCTTATTCAGTAAAAATTTATAGTCAATATTGCATCATTAAAAGTGTAATCATTAACTCTGAAATCTTTTACATCCTCCTTCACATCTGAGTCTTGAGTTGTTCTGTATGACATCTTTATCAAGATGCATAAATTTAATTTGTGGAAGGGAACTTAGAACAAGAAAAAGATGATTTTGTCTAGGTTGCCATTAACTTGACAGAACTGACTTTGCGGATCTGAGTTTCTCAATCCGATTCATTATACATGCTTAAAATAATCACCATTTTATAAAATGTAGAGTTATTTACATGTCAGAATATTTTAAATTCATGAAGTATAAACATGCTATGGGAAGAGAAGATGACAGTTTACTTATTAGATGTGATGATCCAGCATTTTTTAGATATGATGGTAGAGATGATGTTCTAACCTCTATTTTTTAACTCATTGTTTATCACAATTCTTAGTTGACTTTAAATTAAAAATTACAAATGATCTTTTCTTGGTCTTTTGCAGATGACTTTTTTGTTTGTTCCCAGCTCATTAGGTTTTAAAAGAGAGCTATTGTATTCATCCATCTTCAGCTCATGCATTTATCTGAATTTTTAAACCTGTTTTGATATCTCTTTAAGCCAGAATATTGTTCCTCAACATACATATGTACATACAAGAACATCCTTGATCAAGCAGCAAAAATTAATTAATAATAAAGCACTGTTAAGGATTGATGTTTATATAATCTAATGGATTTGTACATCTGCTTTTTCATTGATGGGAAATCTGTAATTTCATGTGCTTTGCTATTATTTTTAAATTATACAGTAGTATACAGTAGTGTGCCAAGTAACTTAAAGAACTCATAGTATCACAAAAATGTGGTTTCTTAATTCTAGGAATATCCAAAATAGATTTGCTTGCATAACAGTGTAGCACATCGGAAGTTCTCAAATAAAATGTTTGTTTATTATTTTTCATTTGCCCATGGCATTCCATTTTAGATTGTGATTTAACTATGTAGTTTTCTTCCAAATGCACATTATAAGTTATAACATTTATGATAACTTCCACAGCTAAAGCTATATAAATCTAGAAATTCTTTTAGATTTTAATTTATGGACTTTATATAACAAAATCTAAGAAGATTTAAATATGAATAAGTAAAAAGAATAATAGAGAATTCTTATTGAGTAAGTATACAAATCCTGGCTCTTACATTTACATCTTTGGGTCAAGAATTAAATATCTCTTTCCCTCAGATATCTCAATTCACAGTATACAATTAATTATGTCAATAAGTGTAATATTTTATGATATAATGTTATATAGGACAGTTTTATCTCTGAGTGTTTTTGTTTGCTTTGAAAAATGTTTTAAAAAACACAGAGAAATATCTGAAATCCAAACTGAACCTAAATTCATTGCATCATGTAATATATTTTGCTTTTTTCCTATGTGTTCCCCCCCACCCCATACTAGAGGGTTGCCCTTAGAGCCTTATGCATGTTCAGCAAGTGCTGTACCACTGAGCTACACAACGAGCCCATTTCTATTTTGTTTTATTTTGGGACAAAATAAGTTGTGCAGGCTCCCTCTAGCCTCAAACTTGGGGGGATTCTCCTGCCTCAGCTTCCAGAGTCTCTGAGATTACAGGTGAACCCACGGCACTGGCACCTAGCTTATGTTTTGTCAGTGGTGGTGGTTTTTCTTTTTGTAGTTGATATTTTTTTTTTCTAAATTGGTTAATGGGTTTCTCTTTGATCCTTACTTCTAGGATCCTTGCTTATTTGCCGTGAACAGATCTAGTTAGTCATAAGTATATACCTTTACCTTTTAAAAAAACAATTATTTAGAGAAGACCATTGTTGTGGTAATAGTAAAGCCAGCCAACTTTCAGCAGTTTTTCTAAAATTTTCAAATACAGGTGTTTAAATGTCAATCATGAAATCTTATCTGTTTGAAGTATTATGAACTGGTTAGAACTATATACCTTCATGTTTTACATTGTTAGAAACTATTCAAATATTAATCACTTTAAAGTGTGAACATAAACACAGTTACATTAGCACTAATCCTATTTTTAGTTTTAAAATTCTGCCCTTACAGCTTGCTTTTTTTTTTTTTTCTTTTTTCTTTTTTCTTTAAGACAGAATCTCACTCTGTAGCACAGGCTGGCCTCAAACTCATAATCCTCCCACTTTAGCCTTCCAAATACTGGGATTACAGGTGTATGTTATCTCCCCTGGCCAGCCCTTTGACTTTTGATCAGTGAGTTTTAGTCAGTAGCTAAGACTCATTAATTTGCTCACAGCTAGAGATTTAGGTTTTGGGGTCATTGAAATATTATTGGACTAGTATTTTAAGCCATGAAAGTGAATAAATGTTCCAAGTGGAGAACACATTTCATAAGAGGGAAAATGTCAAGATAAGATGTTTTGCTGGGTGCAGTGGCATGTTCCTATAATCCCAGCTACTTGGGAAATTGAGGCAGAGGATCTGAGTTCAAGGCCAGAAGAAGCCTGCACAACATAGCAAGACCCTGTCTAAAAATAAAAAATAAAGAAGGGGCTAGAGGTGCAGTTTAGTGGTAGAACACTTTCTTAGCATGGCCCTGAGTTCAACATCCCAGTATTGAGGTGGGAGAGTTTTAAGGATGAGCAGCAGTAAGGAAAGCCAATCTGTGGGGTAAGAAACTATGCTATGGTGATAGCATCATTTGGTGTGTCAGGTTCTTAAATTAGAGAACTGAAGAGAAAATAATGTGAAAATATAAACTGAAATGAAATTAAAAGTCCATACTGAAAAATATTAATATTGAAGAAGGTAATTTGTGGTTCTTCATTGTCCGTAGGAGCCATAAAGCCATTCTGGTGTCAGCAATGGGAGGTTAAGAGAGAAACAAGGAATTAAATAGGATTTGTGGCTTTAATCTAAAATCGTACATGTTGAATTGTCTCTTTTTTCTAGCCTGCAATTTTTCCATATGATTTGAGAATACCTTTTATTGTCAGTTTTACAAAATATTCTGTTGAGAATTGGATTCTCAATCTTTGTCACAGAGGCAGCCGTCCATCTCTGTCTCAGCATGTGGGGAGATTGTATTTTGTATGAAGCACTCACAGGCTGGAGATGCAGGTGTCAGTTCAGCTAACTGGTTCTGTGGCTTTTGATAAGACCTTTAACCTCACTGTTCCACATAATCATCTTCTCAGCTTGGACGCTCATGCTTGCCTGCTATTTTAAGTTTGTAGTAGATTAATCCTGAAAATTATCAATCTGTGAAGTAAATTTTATGACTAAAATTATTATGGTTGTCTAGATCACTATTTCTTGCAGAGTACAGATATTTTACTTGTTTTAATGCAGAATATTTTTGCTATGACAGTTGAATATGCATAGGGGCCTTTTGGGACCTGGTATTAATATCTCCTGAGAATTCCTTTGTTGAATAAATTTTATATTTTGATCTAGAATTGATTGGAAAATTGCTAATAAATTTTTTTCAGCCTTTTGGTAGAAGATGTAATAACTTATTGCCCCATACTGTTTTATCAAAAGTGTCATATACTGAAATTTAGACACTTTGTTCAGGGAAAAGATACATAGCTTGCTTTGGTGAGGATATGAAATATGGATGTAGTGTGCTTTTGTATTATTGCCCTGTCCATCAGTCTTAAAACCATGTGACTGAAGGTTTGCCATTGCAAATTTGTTTTTAGAGTTATTACTTCTTAATATTCATATTAATAAGAATGCTTTTTATGCCTGGAAATTATTTTAAAATATGAGGGAATTAGAAGCAGAACATTTCTGAGCTATTTCCTAATCCTGATGTTCTAAGTCACTGGTTCTCAAAAAGTGGCACCTGAATCTCAGCATCACTTGGGAGTTGTTAGCAATGCAAACTGTAGAGTCCCATCTTAGACCTACTGAATCAGAAATTGTAGAGGGCAGCCCAGCATTAGAATTAATAAGCCATACAGGTGATTATAATATCTGTAAAGATTTAGCAATCACTGTTCTAATTGATTACATTCTGCTAATCAAAATGCAGTTCAAATTCCATTCTTGTATATGTGAAAAGCTAAATGCAACTCATTCCCCCACTGAAAGGCTAAAAGGAACTGCTCTTAACTGGTTGCATTAATGCAGACACTTAACGTGTATTTATAGAGGAATCACATAGAATTGTAACTGGAAGAATGTTAAGTAACATCTTTGGAACTCATGTTCCACTTAAAAGTTGGAATAATACTAACTTTTAAGGACTTTTTCAGCTTGAAACTGATGAGGTTTACATTAACTAAAAAGAGAGTAGTAACTAGATTCTTAACTCAACTACAAATACATCAACTAGCATTTGCATTTCTTAAAAAATGGGCTTTCATTCTGCTTTGGTAATTAGAAATAAAATCATTGTAGCAGTATTTTCAGAAGTTACTGGACTATGTAGACCTAATCATTGTTTTCTAGGAATTTAGCATATAACATAGTTTTCTTTAATTTCAGTTTCTTCCATCAAAAGAGAACATTTCATATACAAACCAAAACTTAAAGTATGGAAATAAAACATGTAAATTCTTTTTACCCAAAAGTATGTAAAAGAAACTCCCTTTAGGTATACTTAATATATTATTTGGAAATGATTTTTATATACTCATTCATGCCAGACTAAACTAAACTGGGAGTGTTTGTCTTACATTAAGAAATATTGCATTCATTAACCTTTTCTATTGTATAAAAGTTTATGCATTTGGTAGAATTATATAATAAGTCATTGCTTTGTTTTCTTTTATGCTCATATCAATGTGGGAATGGAATTTAACTTTCCTTCTCAAAGTACTAAAGGAGATGATAAATAATATTGTAAAATAAATTGAATATATAACAATGAATAGAGAGTAAAAAGACATATATTTTTCCCTAGCAAATATTTTTCATGTTACATTTTGTTTACATACAAACTATAATAACACAATGCAAAATATAGTTTTCCACAATCCAGTATTTCTTCCTCATAAATTTTTCTGTCCCAATTAAAAGCATGCTTTTTGAAAAGGAAATATTTGGCTTATAAGGAGAAATGGAAATTTGAGCTTAAATGTATAAGGAAGAACAGTACCATACTAGGGAACATTGATGTGGGTAAATGAATGTGGAATAAGACTTAAATCATCAAGAATAGGACTATGTGATAAGGCTGGGATATATTTACATATATTACGTAATTGCTCCATAGACTTCTCAGTGGGGAAATAGTTGAAGTATCTTGAAATTTTGCTATCTTTACATTGCACTATCTTGGTATTCCTCTCATTTTGTATGGTGGTACTTGTGCCATCAGTAGGGAGGATTTTAGTAAATGTGTTACAGTACAGCAGTTGCTTCCCAAGTAGCAGAATCAGCTGGTGACTTGTTTTCAAATATTACATTTTGTTACTATGAACTTGGTGTGTTTAATTGCAGTGCTATAATGTTTAAAATGTCTTATAATCTGATTATGCATATGCCACTTTAAAGTTTTGAAGTATTTCAGACCAATGTCATATAGACATCATAGCAGTCCTATTATTGTTGTTAGGTGCCGTCTAGTGGGTGTCTGACTCATAGCGACCCTACTTATAACAGATGGAACACGATTGTCCTGCTTCTCTGCCATTAATAGGGTTTTCAGTGGCTGATTGTTTTTTGGGAGTGGGTTGCCAGGTCCTTCTCCCAAGCCTACAGCAGGTGTTTCCAGGTGGTCTCCCATCCAAGCACTAACCAGGTCCGAACCCTGCTTAGCTTTCAAGGTCTGTTGGGATTGGATGCCACACTGGTACAGTTGCAGTCCTAATTATTAGATATTCATTAATGCTCATCTTTAAATGGATAAGAAAAAAAACTAAGTTAACCCCTTTATTGTTGTTTTTGTTGTTAGACCCCTTTGTTGTTGTTTTTGTTGTTAGGTGCCGTCAAGTTGTGCCCAACTCAGCGACCCTTATAGGGTTTTCCGTAGCTGATTATTTTGGGATTGCTTCGGGAGTGGATTGCCACATCCTTCACCCATTTTTGCAGTGCTGGAAATTGAAGTGAGGACCTCAGAGACTGCAGAGTGGCACTCTACCAACTGAGCTAAACACCTGGTGTACAATTTATTGCAAGTTTTCTGTAGTGCTCTGGCCTGCAACTGTACCACTGGCATCTGATCCCGTCAGATCTCGGAGGCTAAGCAGAGTCGGGCCTGATTAATGCTTGGGTGGGAGACTTTCTGGGAACACCAGGTGCTGTAGGTTTGGGAGAAGGACACACTCCCAAAAAACAAGCTGCTGTTGAAAACCCTATGAACAGCAGAGAAGCACTGACAATAGTGTTCCATTTGTATGTAGGGTAGCTCTGAGTCAGACATCAACTCGACAGCACCGAACAACAATATAATGTTCCGAGAGTGTATAAACTTAACACAGAGCTTATTATCTCTGCCCTTGATGTCAGTGATTGCAGGCATCACCCAGTACTCTACATGTTATTTTACCCTCAATAGAATTTGTCTCAATAGGTAGCACTGTCATCCTTTAAAAGTGAGGAAACTAAAGGTGAAAGATATTTAGTGTAGTGAGAGAAATCTGGGAGTTGGTTGGTCATCATCCACAGACTAGGTTCTGGGTACCTGGGTTTTCATCCAACCTCTACCACTTAAAATTCTGGGACCTTGGAAAGTTTTTAACCTCTCTAAAGTCTCAGTTTCCTATTATACTAAAAGAACAACAATGCCAGTCTCTGTAAGACTATTGTAGACATTAAATAAGATGTATATGAGAAGTGCTAAGCTCAGTATCACATATAATTACTGAGTAATTATTTAAAGTCACTCAGATGGTAGGAAGCAGTTTTGTGGCAGGGTCCCATGTCACCTTCTTAGTCTTCCATTGCTTTCTAATCAAGATAAACTATATGGACATGAAATTGAGGACTATTAATTAATATAACTCCTACCTATTTTAATAAGGCAGAGATAGTAGGTATGAGACCAAGAAATAGTGGAAATACTTCACAGAAGGGTAAAAATTACATTGTCTGGGTTGAAAGACCAGGGTCATAAGTTTTCTAAAAATGTACTGAAAGTGTTTTTGTAGATGATACTGGGAAGTGAATGCACCCTTCCTCATAAGAGCAACAGAAATACTTGTTTCTCCAGAACCCTCCAGTGATCGTTCCCTGCAAGGCATTTGTTATGTTTCCTAATTAAGCAATAGTTACACATATTAAATATTGCCCTTTCAGCATTTATAATTATAAGAATTATTATTTAGAAAGAATTTGCTCATTTTTTCCCTCATCTTTAAGCTCCTGTAATACTTTATAAATCCCATTCTGGGACTTAATATTTTGACATTCTTTTCTAGTTCTTTATTTCCATAGCTTATGTGTTCTACTTAAAGGCAGAGTCTATCTAATGTCTAATTATATTAACTAATTGCCTCAATACAAGTCCATGAACAAATCATAAATTACCCTGAGATGAATAGTCTCTTTTATTTATTATTTAGCTTCCCAGTGGTCAAGAAATTATCTTTTAATGCTTATCTGTCTTTTTCTCCTATCAGTAACTCTAGTTGGAACTAACATCAATTACATTGGTTAAAAATTAATTTTAAGAGAGTACTGATGATAATTTAGACATTTAAAGTTTGGCATGATTGTTGCCTATACATTTTGGGGCTTGTTTTGCTTATTTTCTAATGAACAGTTTTGGTTTGATTTGGTTTTCTTTTTAATAGCAAGTTGCCTTTGGGGTAACAAATTGTGCATCATGCTGGAGCATTTGGAAAAGCAGCAGAGTATAGTTACCTTTGGCCTTGTTATGTTTTAGTGCATTCAAGCAAATTTGACCATTAAAAAGCAAGCAACAATGACATAACATACAGAAAAAAAAAAGGAAGAAATAGCCATTCTGTCTTCTACCTTTCACTGAGGAACATTTAAGTGTTTCCTTTGGTCTTGATTAACTGTTACATCAATTTACCTCACACTATTTTTTGGCCTAAAAAGTTCTCTGGCCTTTTGAAATTTTTACATTCAAAGGCCAAGCTTCTGGCCTCTTCTTTCAGACAGAGATCTTTCAACTTCTGCAAAAGCAAGAACTTGGCATAAGAGTCTGGTGTGACACATGTACTGATTATTTACCAGAAAATACACTGCAAACATGAGAATGTTTTATGTGAAGCTTTGTTCAAGCTGAGAAAAGAAAAAACCTGGTTATTAGTAAACCTTACTTTTCACTGAGCCAGATTATTTTGGTACATAAAAATCTGATTAAACAGTCTTAACATGACTCCCCAGGCAATATTTATATTTCACAGGTTAAAAACAAATCAGAAAAATGGAAAGATAAAAATGGAAAGTATTTAAGATTATACTTTTTAACAAGGCAATCCTTAAGCCCTGGGAAGTGCTGCTAATTATTAAAGCTACCATTTATTGAACTGTTGATCTGCTATGAGTCAGGAACTTCCCAAATATTCTCATTACTGTTCACAACAACCCTGCAGGATGGCCTTTTTTTTTTTTTCATTTACCCCTTACATATTAGGAAACAAGCTCAAAGAACTTACACGTTTAGTAAATGGTAGAACTAAGATTTGTACCCAGTTCTATCAGATACAATAACCACATGCTTTTATTTTAATTAATTAATGTTTTTGCAGTTCTGGGGTATTAAACCCAGGGCCTTTCACATGCTAGGCAAGTGTTTTACCACTGAGCAGCACTCCCAACCCTCCTTTTTTAAAATTTTCGATTTTTGAGACAGGGTCTTGATAAGTTGTACAAGCTGCCTCTGGCTTCAAACTTGCAATCTTTCTGCTTCAGCCTCCTCAGTTGCTGGAGTTATAGGGATGTGCCGTAGCACCCAGCTAACCACATCATTTTAAATAATATTTGAAAGTGCTTGGTAAAATGTTTAAATATGCAATTAGTAGCTATAATTATTTCTGTTCAGTTATGCTGCCTCTCAAACTACAAATACACATACATATATTTCAAATTGTCTCTGGTATCCAGAGGTGTTCTATTATAGCCTGTTAATATTGCTTATTTTAAAATATACTTACTGTGCCATTGCTTCTTCCTTTTTTTGTATAGTTGTATTAAAAACCTCACCTGATGGCAGAACTGGAAACCAGGATAACTTTAGAACAAAATTCAGAGAGAGCCTGAGCTTGCAAGAAGGAGAATTCTTATTACAGGTAAGTGTCAGTAAACATGGTTTCTTAAAATAAGGACATTTGTAAATGGAAGACTTCTCAATCAGTCTTTTAATTTTTGCAGTTCCTTTGGTACTCAGTGTCATGTGCTGCTTTCATCTGAAATGCAGTAGTGATGTACATGAGTGCATGATAAAATGGAATTATGTGCCATGGATTAGAGGTCTCCCCATTACCCTCCCTGTTTGATGTCTTCATAGGAACAATTCTTATATTACTTCAAAGATTTTTACTTAAGGCATTAGATTTTTGTATATATTTTCAGGAATGTAGATCAACTAAAAAGTTAAGGCATTTACTTAATACTTAAAATTGTTCTTAATCTGAATTTTATTTTTTCTCAATATGTTATCTGATAATTTACATTTCATTTATGCAGCTATGTGTGACATATTAACATGCTATAGATTTTCTCAACAATTGTAAGCCCTCTTTGTATGCTTTTGAACTTGGAAAACTTGGTACACATTTGTCCTTGAAAGCATTTTAAAAGTTTTTTCCAACTCTTTTCCTTCTCTTAAAACTGATACTATGCTTGATTCTCATGTAACATTCATGGACATTTATTTATTTTGTTGAAATAAGTTAGAATGAAGATGTGTGCTATGATATGGGCTGTCATCATTATGTGATCATTGTCAATACCATCCAGTAAATAAAGTTGAACAACTTAGTTTGCTATTGTGACAAAACGTGATGTACGTTTTGATAACTCCATTAATTCATTTAGTGACTTCTGGAATGTACCCTAATAGTTATTAACATTTTATTACAGTTCTGTAATTATGTCCAAATTCTTGATAGTAAAAAGAACTGTGCTTCCATTAAGTTAAATAAATTAGATATATTCAAGCATGAGTCCCTCAGCCCACACCTAGCTAAGGATGTATGTGTGCCCATGCACACATGCATGCACATATAATGTATATACATATGTGTGTATGTGTCTATATATTAATAAACATGAAGTTAAAACATAAAGATTCCATATAAGGTCATAGGAAAATGTTCCAATAATTGTTGTTTAGTGTGATTAAATACACCTGGGTTTATATATAGTAAGGTAGCAATGAAATCCTTTATTTCAAATGAAAATATAAACTGATTGATGTAACAGTTGGTAAATTGGTTTAAAATATGGGCTAATAATTTTTTCCCAAAATACTTAAATTATGTAATATATCTTACGTCAAGGACACAGACTGAGAATGAGAATAGTGCAAGGCTAGAGTTATATTGTTTAATTATCTGGAAATTGGAAGCCATTAGGTAGTTAAAATAAGTCCACCCATTGTGGATTATATTGAATTTGTAGACCACTCTGCATTGAGAAACATCATATAACATCATTGTATGTTTCTCTGTAATCTCTTTATGAAGAAGATTGCTGAAAATATTGTTAGCATGTAAAAGTAGTATTTCATTGGATACAGTTGTCATAAAGGCACTTGACTTTGTATTTCTAACCTGCAGTTATTAGTCAATTAGCAATAAAATGTAAAGGGTTTTACCAGAGTATACTACATGGCCTGACATTTTTGTTTTTAATAAAGACTACATAAAGAAAATGTTGAAAAATAATTCATTAAAAATTTAAAATATTTTAATTTCTAGATTAACTTAATTCATGACAATTTTATATAGAAATACAAATGAAAAAATAAAAATAGCTGTTTTCATTATTATTTACTTCCTGTTTACTTCTTACATTTAAACAAATTCTATCTGGTATTGCTTAATTCTGTTATAATCCTGCAGCTTTATTTTTCTGTAACAGCAATTGGAATTATATATAATAGCATCAATTATAGTTTTATTTCTCATGTCTTAATAATCAGGGAGACAACATGTTTTTGAGATCGGGTATATCCTTATGCCTAAAAGCGTAATTTCTTTTGTTAACATATGGCTACTATATTAATTCCTTCTGTTAATTAACTAAGATATTAATATAGGTAATAGCTTTGCTTTTCATGGTATTTAAGGCTATTTGAGCTATATGAAAAATTCATATGCATCTACTCTTTTCCGCTTTATATTTCACTTCTGATGTTTATCTGAAGGGATTTGATATTTCATCCTAAATTATCCTTTGGTCTTCTGGCATGTACTGATGAGTTTATTGGAATGCTGTGCTAATTTTGTTTCACTGTTTGAAAAAGGTGTCCAAAATAATATGGATTTGATTCACTGATAGAAATCTCTAGAAAGAAGATATTTCCAGAATGAAGCAATACAGTGATAGGTATATACTGTAACTGCCAACAAAATTTAAAAATATTTAATTTTGGATATGTTTATCACTAAATATTTAAGTTCTCAGTTTGTAGAATCTTCATTCTCTAGATATTGTCTGATTTTATATATAATTTCTGCAGTCAAGCACCTTAGATCCTAGTTGTAATTAGAGTGAGACCCATGCCACAATTTGTGATTAATAACATGTAAAAGTAGCATATCCTGATAGTTAAGTAGATAATCTATAGAGCTACACTGAGTTTACCTCATGACTCAGTGTTTTCCTGGCTTTGTGACCTGTTGTTGTTGTTGTTAGGTACAGTCAGTGTCCAACTCATAGTAACCCTACATACAAAGGCGAAACAGTATTGTTAGTGCTTCTCTGCTATTCATAGGGCTTTCAATGGCTGATTACTCGAATAGGTTGCCAGGTCCTTCTCCCAAGCCTACAGTATCTGGTGTTCCCAGGTGGTCTCCCACCCAAGTACTAACCAGGCCCAACCCTGCTTAGTTTCGGAGATCTGATGGGATCAGATGCCACAGTGGTAGGCAGGAGGCACTTGACCTTAGGCAAATTAATACACAGTTGTTTACCTCAGGTTTCTTATTTTTACAATTAGAACATAACATTAATCTCATTAGGTTTTGAGGAGAGTTAAACCACTTGAATACATAAAAAAATAGAAAAAGATGTCTAAATAATAACATTACTTTTATAATCAAGTTCTCAAAGATACAACAAGGATCAAGGATCTTGAACATGAAAGGACTGGGAGGATGAGAAAGTGAGTTCATTTCATTTATTTCATCTGATAGTGAGAGTATCCACCAAACTACATGAGCGTCTTAAGCACAGGGGAGAATGTATTAGCTCTTAAACCCCAGGACTTAACATATGTCCTTTTTGGTGAGTGTTGAATAAACTAATTTTTATGTATATAACACTTTATAGTTCTCAAGATATGATCATGTAAACCAACATTTTTTTGCTTCTACAACCTTGTAGTATTAAACCTTACCAACTAAATGTCAGCTCTACATCATCCACTGAGTTAGATGAGTCATTGTATCCACCCAGTGCCAATGTTTGAAGTGATGACAATAAAGCTTGGAAGGCAAGTAATTTAACCAAAGCCACACAGCGAGAAGAGAGAGAAGGTTCCAGTTCAAATCTCTCTGACTCCACATTGTACGGTTCTTATATTAGGCGATACCATTTCCCTACTTAAAGGAAAATGAGAGTCTTAGAAGGATTAAGTCACAATCACATAGCAAAGAATACATAAAGTGCCAAATTAAATTCAAGCAGCAAATGGGCTTTGAGAATTAAAATACCTAACAAATGCTTAAAGTGATCAAGAATCTTTGGGAGGGCTGAGGTTTGGCTCAGTTGGTAGAGTGCCATTCTGCACTCTATGGGGTCCTGGGTTCGATCCCCAGCACCAAAAAAGCAGGAGAAGGATGTAGCAATCCACTCCCAAAGCAATCCAGAAACAATCAGCCATTGAAAATGCTGAGGGTCACTATGAGTCAGACCTGAGTCTGAAGCCGCATGAGAAAACTGAAAGTACTTTTAGAGACTCAGGAGTTGGGTAACAACAAAAAAATGTATGGCTATAGCAAGATCAGGGGCTGGGATTTAGCTCAGTTGATAGAGTGCCGCTCTAGTCTCTGAGGTCCTGAGTTCGATTCCCAGCACCACAAAAATGGGAGAAGGAAGTGGCAATCCACTCCCAAGGCAATCCCGAAACAATCAGCCATTGAAAACCCTTTATAAGGGTTACTATGAGTCGAACACGACTTGATGGCACCTAACAACAACATAGTGGAGAGAACAAATAGATATAGCACAAATACAAGGATTGATTTAACCATAAATATATTCATAATTACATCAAATTTTCCCTTACAAATTTATTTGCTATATATTTATATATGTATATTTGAATTATATATATATTATATTATGTATACTGTTTTCCAATAAATGTCTTAATATGTTTTTGCAATTCTTTGAATGTATCAAATTTCAAATTACATCACTGCTTGAAATGTCTTTGTGCAAAAAAAAAAAAAAGATCTCCTGGCTATATTTCTTTCTTTAAGAATCTAAGTAGCATTCTTACCTGCTGTCTTACTATAAAAAAAAAAGCAGTGATAGATTATAGTGAATAATTTCTGTAGGTTTTCTGTTTAAAAATTAGATATAGTGTATTTAAAAGAAGAAGTCTGAAGCATGAAGAGAAGGAGGAAACCAATGTTCTATTAATGTTACCGTGGTTGAGCTTTATATTTAGCTGTAAGGTTTCCTCAATCAAGTCAGAGGTGTAAATAGATTTTTTCTTATTCCATAATTATGTGGTGTGCCTATGTTTGTGAGGTATGATAGTTTTAATCATTTTGAAGACTTTTCAGAGATAAAATAGCCTTTGTCTGATAGTGTTTATGAGTAACAATTTTAATTTCCATTAATAATTTTACATTTTTTTTCTTGTAGGCTCTGAATGGCTTTGTAATTGTTGTCACTACAGATGCTTTGGTCTTTTATGCTTCTTCTACTATACAAGATTACCTGGGGTTTCAACAAGTAAATATATTTTTCTTATAGCATTTAAAATTTTTTTTTAGAAAATGAACTTTCTACTTCATATATACTTTGTAGTTTCAGAACAGTTTACTGTATGTGTAAATTATTGAATAAAATATATATGCTATAAGAATAAAAATACATTTCATCTAATGGATTTTTTGTAATAATTTATAGTGCTGATTTCTTTAAATGTTTATGTGATTCATGGTTATTGTGTTTCTTCTTATACTCAAGGATAATCTCATATATAAGAAACTTTTAGGAAGCCAAGGACATAGTTCAGGGTACAGTGCTTGCTTAGCATGGGTAGGGCCACTGGTCTGGTCCCTAGTACTGAAGCAAAAAACAGAAAAAAAAAAAAAAGAAATTTGAAACTTTCAAGCAGATGATGGGTTAGAGGAGTAGACAAGAAATTTCAACATATGGCTCAGAGAGGACATATAACAGCTATGAAATAAATGAGATGCTAAGAAAAGGCACAAATGAAATATTGTGGTTTGTGCCTTTAATTCTGGTTTATATGGATTATGGGAAATACTCTAAAGGGAATAGATTGAGACTGACTTAAAACATGGTAGCACTCAGATGGGTGAACAAGGGAACATATAGGGAAGATAGAAGTACTGTAAGCAGTAGACTAGAAGTCCTTAAAGGCAGTGACTGCTTGGCTTATTTTACCAGGTTTGGATGGATGATGAGTAAATGGAGTTGTAAAGTATTTGGAATGTTTGAGGGATAACAACATCTGATATGATTTGAGAACAGATTATAAGTACACTTGAGTGCTTACTCTTATAAATCTGGTTCTTACACTGTAATGTGCATAAGAATCACCTGAAACACTTGATAAAATCTTTGGAATCCATTCCCAGATATTCTAATTCACTAGGTCATAGTGTGTGTAGCCCATGTATTTGCATTTCTAACAATTTCACAAAGCTGCTGGTCTATATAACACTGTCTAACATTTACGTAGATTATAGTTTCTATTATATACATAATGAAAGCCACTGAAGGTTTTTGTTAAAAAGAAACAATATGCTTTAGCTTGTGTTTCAGATGATAATTCTGGCAATAGTTTTATAGGTAAGATGTTGTTGTTAGGTACCGTCAAGTCCTTATCCGACTCATAGTGACCCTACATACAATAGGCGAAACACTATTTTCAGTGCTTCTCTGCTATTTATAGGGTTTTCACTGGCAGATTGATTTTTGGGAGGGGGTTGTTGGGTCCTTCTCCCAAGCCTACAGCACCTGGTGTTCCCAGGTGGTCTCCCATCCAACTACTAACCAGGCCCAACCCTGCTTAGCTTCTGAGATCTGACAGGATCGAAAGCTGCAGTGCTATGACTGCAGGCATAGGTGAGATAGAGATGATTTAATGTTAAAAGATTAATTTCATTGGAAGATTTAAGTGTAGATACTTGAAGTAATGAAATTTGGCTACTTCCACAAAGCCTAAATTTTAGTTTTCTTTTAAAGAACGTAATTAATGTCCATAGAAAACTCATCTGAAACTTAATGAGTTATGTAACTATATTAATCATGATATGATGCTATCATTTAGTTATGAAAATTTAAGACATTAGCTATATTCCAGCTTATTTTTTTTCACATAACACAAAGCTTGGGTATTTTTAAAGAAAGCATTCATATCTGATATGAGTGGTAGAATAAGACCCAATTTTTAAAACTGCAAATTATGGCCCATTAATGGGTAATAATGCAGTTGATAAAGTGGATCACCATCAAACTTTCTTTTTAGTTGCTTAGGATGGAATGAAATAAAATAATATAGAATGCACAATACCATCACACATATAGGTAAGTGTTTTGTGAATTTTTTTTGTATGTGGTGTCTGTGTATGTGTGTGTGTGTGTATGTATGTATGTGTGTGTGTGTGTGCATGCACACAAGTGCTCATTTGAAGCTGTGTTTCATACCATGAGTTGCATTAAAAATAAAGCTAGGAAAACTAGCTTAAAGTCGAAAGGCTCAATACTGCAGTAAATGGTGTGTGGTAAGACAAGGGGAGAGATTCTGATATGGTAAAAGCACAATTCCTTACTCTTATGGAGTCTATTTGGTGTGAGAATTTAATACAAAGAAAATTTCTATGGAACACTAGTATTAGAGGAGTCAAAGAAGACTGGAGGTTTATGGAAGGATTCATGAATGAGGTAGAATTTTTAAAAATCAGTAAATGAATGAAGAATATAAGCAGATCTTAACATGGTATATTTAAGGAATGGGTAGGTGACCTATTTGAGCTAGAACATTCATGTTGGGAAATTATGATAAATAACTGAGCTTATGAGTTATGACACTAGGGTCTCTTCCTAACTTTTCCTATTTTGGATGGTTGGAGAGCTTTGACAATCATTCGGTTTAAGTTCATCACCACTAACACCACCCACATTAAAGTAGGTTTTGAAATTGCTTTATTAAGATGTATAATTTTTTAACCAGTAGTTTTGTTTCCTTGTATCATTTTCCTTTAGTCTGATGTCATACATCAGAGTGTGTATGAACTTATCCATACTGAAGACCGAGCTGAATTTCAGCGTCAGCTGCACTGGGCCTTAAATCCTTCACAGTGTACAGACTCTGGACAAGGAATTGATGGTAAGAATGTTTACTAAAAATTAATACTGGTGCACCAGGTGCAGTAGCACACACCTGTAATCCCAGTGACTTGAAAGGGTAAGGCAGGAGGATTACAAGTTAGAGAACAGAATCAGTCTGTGTACCTTGGCGAGACCCTTTCTCAAAATAAAAAGTAAAAAATGGACTGGGGTTGCAGCTCCGTGGTAGAGTACTTGGCAAAGCATGTGTGATGTCCTAGGTTTAACCTCTAGTTGTTGTTAAGTGTGATCCAGTCGAGTCTGATTGGTAGCGATCCTACATACAACAGTTGAAACACTCCCTGACTCTGTGCCATGCCCAGCATTATGTCAGTGTGTCTGCTCTTCACAGTTTTCAATGGCTAATTGTTTTTTGGGAGTGGACTGCCAGGTCCTTCTCCCTAGCCAGGTGTCCCCAGGCAGTCTCCCATCCAAGTACTAACCATGCCCAGCCCTGCTTAGCTTCTGAGATTTGATGGGCTCAGATGTTGGGGTGGTATACAAAACAAACAAAACAACAACAACAACAGCAGCAACAAAAATAATGCTTATGGTTTTATACTTTTGTGAAAGGAGACTGGGAACATTAGGGCACAGATCTCTGTGCTGAAGGTATAAAAAAGTAGAAAGGTAAAATGATGTGAATCCATAGCCATAGGCCAAAACCAGGTTACAAGGGCCTGGTGAACTAAGGAGTATGTTACAGGAGCACCATTAAGGAGTTCCATGCAAGAAAATATTGCCATATTCAATAATATAGTTTACAAAAACAACACTTGTACACTCGTGAAAGATGGGAGGAATGTACAAGGTTGAAACTGGAGTACATGTAAATTATTCTGATTAAAATGCTGATTAAAATGATTAAAATTCTGATTAAAATCAAATAAAAAAGTAAATTAACATATGTGAGTATAAAAACACTTTCCTTGAAGCAAGCAGTGATTTCAGAAATCTGTGAAAGTGTTAAGGAATCAAAAAAGAGGTTAGAAAATACAGAAATTATTAAAAGTGATAGTTCAATAACAACATACCATTAAGTAAAGTTCTGTGTGATAAAAGTATAACTTGGAAAGATTTGAGTTTTCTTAATCATTTTTGAAAATGATGGTTTTAATTCAAAATACTGACTCCAGTTTAGAAATTAACACAAATTTTAGCTATTAAAAACTTAATTTTACAGCAAGATGGAAAAGTAAGATGTGTTTGTTGTATTTCCACAGAAGCTCAAGGACACCCACAGCCAGGAGTCTATTATAGCTCAGACCAGCTTCCTCCAGAAAACTCTTCTTTTATGGAGAGGTGCTTCATATGCCGGCTAAGATGTCTACTGGATAATTCATCTGGTTTTCTGGTAAGATGCAAAATCTTATGATACCAGCTTTTACTACTAAAGCTTAGAGCACAGCGGTAAAAAGAAAACTTAAGTGAAGCTACATTTTCTTTGGTTATATTTGAATTCAGTTATCAAATGTCTATTTAATAATTTGATAAAGTAAGTTTTTAAAATCATTATTTCAAATATCTTCCATAGTTCAGAAAACTCTATCCTTTAGGATGAAATAACAAAAATTGGGTGAAATAACATGGAACTTTGTATGTTGGCTACTTTTTAGGACTTTTTATATCTAAGATAGAGAATTACCCTATCCTACTTTAAATGAAGATGCTTACCATCTTGGGGTTTAATGCCTGTTATACTAGAAAATTATGATCTTATCCATGTCTGGGATAAGTGCCATCTAGAATGATTGAATGTTCCTGACTGCAGAATCATTTTGCTGTTCCTGTATGTGTAGTCTGAACACCTGCATGGATAGCAATAGGGAGGAGCTTAGCAGGATCCTTGGAGTAGAGCTAGTCTCTTCCCTTAATTGTAACCTTTATAGTGCACTCCACCTGCTACAGGAGAGGAAAATAGAAAGCATGTTGCATATTCGTTTTGTGAGTTACCAGGAATTTGAAGCAGATAATCAAATCTTAAAGTAAGCAATTATTTTTGTGTGTTTATTTCTGAAGGTAGTTTTCCTGACCCAGAGTTAAAAGTTGTGCTTTGAGATGCTTTTCCTAGTACTATTGCTCAAGATCAATTAGTATATATTTCCAAGGTGGAATTTCTGTTGAAAAATAGTCTTTTCTACCTTGTTCTGGTAACAGGTTGATGTCAGAATCGTCCCTTGGGCTAACTGATAAACTAAATCAGTCGTGTTCATGTTTAAATTGTCTTTGTTTTCTCTGTCTTATAAAGTTATTCTTTATCTTTACTCAGAATAGGGTTCTTCATTCTTCACTTAATTTCATGATTCATTTTAGTACTTAAATTATGTTTTGCCTCTATAGGAAAGATTAACATGAGCATGTTTGAAAATTAATGTTAACTTGATGACTTTATCAGCATTCACTCAGGAAACATTTTTCAAGTTCCTGGTGTTCAGGGAGCTGTGGTAGGTGAAGATGATAGGGCAGTTGCAAGCTCAGAAAATGATATGGACGCTCCTAGTAGGAGCACTGGAAGCAGGGAGTGGCTCACTTATCAATCGCTTCAGAATATTCCGTACTCCACCTTTTGGGATATTTTTCATGTGGTTCCTATGGAGAGAGGAACAAAAGAAAGTAGTGGTTCTCAAACCCAAGAACTTTCATGCACTATCAAGAACGTTGGAAATAGTCATGATGGAATCTGAACGTGAAACTGTTTATACTGTGAATTTTAATGAATTGTTTTTGGCTTTTTAAGGCAATGAATTTCCAAGGGCGGTTAAAGTATCTGCACGGACAGAACAAGAAGGGGAAAGATGGATCAATGCTTCCTCCACAATTAGCTTTGTTTGCAATAGCTACTCCACTTCAGCCACCATCCATACTTGAAATTAGAACCAAAAATTTCATCTTTAGAACCAAGCACAAACTTGACTTTACACCTATTGGTTGTGATTCTAAGTAAGAGAAACATTTTAATTTTTATTTCACCAATTGTGGTTTTTGTTTTAATCTTTCTTGCTATGTGAAACATTTCATAGGTTCTAATATTATTATTAGCTATTATTATTTCAAATTGTTTTAGTATATCTTATTGAAGTAAGTTAATTTCACCAGGTTCACAGATCATCTTAATTTGTAATCTTTTATAATACAAAGTTCATTCTTGTGATGATAATTATTATTGATTCATTTTACATTTTGTGCAAGTGTTATTTAATTTTTAGCTCTTGAAGCTTAGTAACTTTCTAAAAATTATGTAGTAAAGTAATAACAACAATTCATATGTCATATAAAAGATAATGCTTTTTTCTTTTCTGGTATGGGAAGATAGTGAGGTAATTTGGCAAACCCTATTTGCCCCAAATGGAGTATAAGCAATCCAAATTTTTGCTTGTTTTTGTTTTTTGAGACAGGGTCTCACTGTGTACCCCAGACTGGCCTTGAACTTATGATCCTCCTGCCAGCCTCCTCAGTGCTGAGATTACAGGAGTGCATTACCATGCCTGGCAACATTCCAGAGTTTTACTAAAGATTTTGTTTTCCTTTTGCAGTCTATTCTGTTAGATTTATTTTTAGTCATATTAATTTTCATGGTTTTATTCAGAAGAAAATAGATTAAAACTTGAATTTATAGCCATATGCAAAAGAGAATAGTTTACATAGGTATGGTTATTTTTCTACCTGCTTATGTGACATTCTGAATGTCAAGTAATATAAACTGCATAAAATAACATATATCCAATGAATTTATCTTAGGTATGCTAAATTTCAATTTATTCTTATTTTGCGTTTAAAAAAAACAGAGGACAAATTGTTTTGGGATACACTGAAGCAGAGCTGTGTGCAAGAGGATCAGGATATCAGTATATTCATGCTGCAGATATGCTTTATTGTGCTGAAAACCACATCCGGAGTAAGTTTTAATTCTTTATGAATGTATCTAAAAAATGTTGTATACTCCAGTACACATTTCAAATTGTTAGATAAAGCAATGTTTTTAAGGAACTGTTTGAATTAACTTCTACTAGGTATTATATAATTTTGATTACCACAGTTACACTTTTTACATATGGGAGCAGGAAGTGGCAATCCACTCCCCAAACAATTCCTAAACAATCAGCCATTGAAAACCCTGTCAGTAAGAGGTCAGTAAGAGTCAGACCTGACTTGATGGCACCTAACAACAACTACTACACAGGAACATAGTAGTTTAATTACTATGAAAATGACCATTTTGACCCATCTAGTTTTGCTTAAGAATTTTTTAATGACATCATCATTAATTCATAAATTTATGTTAACATTGATTTAAATTTTAAAATTGTAGTGTGTTGAGCTGTTGGAAAATATTGCCAATCTGAAATGAAAGCAATTTTTAATGTTTATTTTTCCGCCAACCAAGTATGTTACCAAAATGATTTGAATGGTCTTTAATCTTCCCTTAGCACTTTAAATGTTAAGTTCATTCTGAAATAAGTAAAAACTGACTCTGAAGAACTATTTTCATGCCTTTCAAATATACTGTGTTTAAAAGTTGCCAAGATATTTATCATCGTTGGTGATAAATGAAATGTATACAGAAATATGTCAGAGGGGCTTTGTTTCTGAGACTTTCTTTAACATACTGATCTGGGGTTTGATAACTTGATTTTTAAATTTTATTTTAGTGATTAAGACTGGAGAGAGTGGCATGACAGCTTTCAGACTTCTTGCAAAACACAATCGATGGACATGGGTCCAGGCTAATGCACGCTTAATTTATAAAAATGGAAGACCAGATTATATCATTGCAACACAGAGACCTCTAACGTAAGCACAAATACTTAGAATGTTTCCTGTTTTTATTTTTTGATACAGTTTGGTTTATAACTCTTCTTATATGAAAATTTAAAAACAATTCTTAGGCAATTCAACCTAGGAATAAACATAGAAAAATTAAAATATGTATAGAACAAAGCCTGCAGCCATAGCACTATGGCTTCTGATCCCGTCAGATCTCAGAAGCTAAGCAGGGTTGGGCCTGGTTAGTACCTGGATGGGAGACCACCCAGGAACACCAGAAGCTATAGGCTTGGGAGAAGGACCCGGCAACCCCCTCCCCCCAAAAAAAAAAATCAATCTGCCATTGAAAACTCTATGAACAGCAGAGAAGCACTGACAATAGTGTTTCCCCTGTTGTACAGAGGGTCGCTGTGAGTCAGATACCGACTCGACAGCACCTAACAACAACAACATGGAATAAAGGGGTCACAGGGGAGAGACATTGAGAAGACAAAATTTGACAAATATTATTGAACAGCTAAGTGTATAAAGGGGCTGGGATTTAGCTCAGTTGGTAGAGCACTGTGCTGCAGTCTCTGAGGTCCCAAGTTCAATTCCCAGCACCGCAAAAATGGAAGAAGGACCTGGCAATCCACTCCCAAGGCAATCCCAAAACAGTCAACTATTGAAAACCCTATGAGGGTTGCTATGAGTAGGATACTGACCTGATGGCACCTAACAACAACAACAAGTGTATAAAGTTACTGAGTGAGAATAATCAAAGAAAATTTAGTATTATCCTTCAGTTTAAGGAAAGATGAAATGCTAGTGTCATCTTTACAATAAAATAAAAAATATAACAATGCTTTGTTTAGATGTGTTCCCTGTTTAAAGATGTGATTTGTATGAGTTTCTTATCTATTCTGGAAAGGAGTCCTTTGTCAAATATTTGTATTGCAAATATTTCTTCTACTGTGGAGAATTGTATTTTCTTTGTGTCTTAAGATAAGGATCATGACTGATTTTTTTTTCTGTGTGTGTATGAAATTGGCATTTATTGAAAAGACAATTTATTGAAAGGCCATCATTTCCCCACTGCACTGCCTGTCAGAGAATTTTGTCTGTGGTTTTGTTTCTAGAATTTTTTTATTCAGTTCCATCTGTCTAGTTGTCTATTTTGTGCCATCACATTGCCTTAATTACTCTACATTCACTAGTTTTGATATCTGAGTTCATGTCTTCATCTTATCTTAGTTTGTGTTGTGTGAGTTCATTTCTTCATCTTGTCTTAGTTTTGTTGATGTTCTCCTTCAAGATTCATTCAGATCTTCTTTATCCCTATAGTTCCATATACATATTAGAAATCAGTTGTTGTTCCCACTAAAAAAGCATGTTGGAATTTTGAGTGGTATTACATTGAAAATGTGGATCATTTGGGAGAAAATTAACATCTTTACATTACCAAGTCTTCCAATCTATGAACATGATCAATGTACAGATGTATACATACTCATATAAGTACAAGTATGTAATATACATGTATGTGGCACATGGGTATATGTGTAATTTGTATGTGGGTGCATGGTTATGTATGTACCTATACAAATGTATGTCCTCTTTCTTGATCAGTATTTCTAAGACCATTGATTTCATTAGTCTCTTCCATGCACCAACTTTTGGATTATTGACTTTTCTATTATACATTTACTCTCCATTCCATTATGTCTGCTCATTTTTATTTCCTCCTTTTATTGGGGTATAATTTGATATTTTTTCCAGATTTTTCTTTTTTAATAAATATTTGAACATATATATCAATTTCCCCAAACAGTTCTAGCTAGATATTTGATATACCTTATTTTTCTTATTCAACTGAAAATATTTTTTGCTAATTTTTATTTTAAATTTTTATTCATAAAATATTTGGAATACATTATTGTACTTTTTCATATTAGAGGATTTTTCTAATTGTTTCAACATAACTATTAGCTTAAGTTCATTGTAATCAGAGACCATTCTCTGAATAGATTCCAGCCCTTTGAAATGATTTGAGTCTTTTGAAATATGTAGTGGTTTATTTTATGATCAAATATATGATCAATATTGATAAAATATCCCACATGCTCTTATAAATAATACATGTTTTTCTGCTTAGGAGTGTGATGTTCTTTTATATATCACTATGAGTGGCGTAGCTCATTGTGGTGGTCCTATTTTTATATATTTATTGATATTTTGTGTATTTGGTTTATGAATCACTAAAAGAGATGAGTCATTTTCATTTTCTTCCTACTTATAAGGCAGAGCATCTCTTTAGGTCTTTCTGGAGCATTTTTCTTTGATGGATTGCCAGTTCATAGCATTTGTCTGTTGTTCTACTGATTTGTTTGCCTTTCGTAGACACTCTGGAACCCTTAGGATAGATATGAAATCTTACATTTACATATTAAGTTATGAATATAGTACATATATTATAAATATTTCCTCCATGCCTTTACTATATTTATGAATTGTTTTGCAAAAATATAAAAATTTTTATTTTCATGTTGCTAGTTATACCAGTCTTGGTTTAGAGCTTCTAGGTTTCATTGTTTTATTTAGACATGGCCTCTTCTACCCAGATTCTTAAATTCTTATCATGTGTTTTTGTATTTAGAGAACACACATATTTATCTTTTCCACAGGATGGCAGATTAGGGGGTAGTCTAAGCATGTACTTAGTGCTGTATTAATTTTGGGAAAAAAATTCTAAATCATTTAAATACATTTATCTAAGAAACAGTTTTATAGCACCAGTTCTAAGGATAATTTATGCCAAAATAAAGTCCATGATCCATGTTGTCAAACTCAGTTATGGTACATTTTGCATACTTTTTTCTCTCTTTTTAATATCTTGTTTAAAATGCTTTTAGTATAACTCTACCTAATATATACAGACTTTCTTGTACACAATTGTAGAGAAGAAGAAGGAAGAGAGCATTTACGGAAACGGAGCACAGCGCTGCCTTTTATGTTCACCACTGGAGAAGCTGTGCTGTATGAGATAACCAGCCCTTTTCCTCCTGTAATGGATTCCTTGCCAATAAGGGCTAAAACCAGCACTGGCAGCAAAGACAGTGGCCCCAAATCGTCTCTAAATAAGGATTCTCTTTCTCCCAGTACCCTTCTGGGTGCCATGATGCAACAAGATGAGTCTATTTATCTCTGTCCTGCTTCAAGTAGTGCACCTTTAGAAAGAAAAGCTTTTAATGAATCTGTGAATGAATACAGTAACTGGCAAAGCAATATTGTGCCAGTGGGAAATGATGACATCCTAAAACTTGAGCAAATTGGGCAGTCTCAGGAAATGAATCCAACACACTCTGGAGGTCACACAGGCCCCTTTGCAGATAATAAAAATAGTGAATTGTACAGCATTATGAAAAACCTCGGCATTGATTTTGAAGACATCCAACGCATGCAGAATGAGGAGTTTTTCACAACTGACTTTTCTAGTGAGGTGGACTTCAGAGACATTGACATAACAGATGAAATCCTGACATATGTCCAAGATTCTTTAAATAAGTCAGTCTTCCTGAGTTCAGGTTATCAACAGCAGCAATCTCTGCCTCCGAATTCAAGCTGTATGTTGCAGGAACACCTACCATTAGAAGAGCAGCAGCAGCTACAGCACCACGAAAAGCAAGTCGTGGTGGAACCCCAGCAACAATTGTGTCAGAAAATGAAGCATATGCAAGTTAATAGCATATTTGCAAATTGGAACTCTAACCAACCTGTGCCTTTCAGCTGTCCTCAGCAAGACCTACAACAATATAATGTCTTTTCAGACTTATATGAGACGAATCAAGAGTTTCCCTACAAATCTGAGATTGGCACTATGCCTTATACACAGAACTTTGGCCCCTGTAATCAGTCTGTTTTACCACAACATTCCAAGTGTACACAGCTGGACCTTCCTTTAGAGAATTTCGGACCATCCCTGTACCCTAGTACTTCTTCCAATTTAGAAGACTTTGTCACTTGTTTACAAGTTCCTGGAAACCAAGAGCATGGAATAAATCCGCAGTCAACCATAGTAACTCCTCAGACATGTTATGCTGGGGCCATGTCAATGTATCAATGCCAGCCAGAACCTCAGCACACCCATGTTGACCAGATGCAGTATAATCCAGCAATTCCAGGCCCACAGGCATTTTTAAACAAGGTAAGGGCTCTAAGTTGTTGTTGTTGTTAGGTGCCGTCGAGTCGGTATCCGACTCATAGCGACCCTCAGAGGGTTTTCAATGGCTGAGTGCTTCCGGATTGCCTTGGGAGTGGATTGCCAGGCCCTTCTCCCATTTTTGCGGTGCTGGGAATTGAACTCCAGTCCTCAGAGACTGCAGCTCAGTGCTCTACCCACTGAGCTAAATCCCAGCAAGGACTCTATAGAACTGAATAAACCATTTCAGCAATTCTTACTTTATAAATAGACAAGTTATAAATTTCTGATGTCAGTGACTGATTTTAACCTATTATCTGCAGTGTTTATGGAGGCAGAATTTCTAATTCTGTGACCACTTTTTTTTATAAGCTTATATTTTTCCAGTATTTGTGCTGATATCATATTTACTGAAATCATGAAGAAGAAAGAAATCAGGGACCAAAGAAACATAAATATGTAAGATGACGTAAATTATCAGATGAAATTAGTTACAGGTATCATTTTTAGAGTAGAGAAACTGACTTATCTTTCTTGATTCTTTAAAAAGTATATGAGTCTTTAAAAATTCAAGCTTGAGAGCTGGGCATGGTGGCGCACACCTGTAATCCCAGCGACTCGGGAGGCGGGGGCAGGAGAATCGCAAATTCGAGACCAGAGGCAGTCTGTGTAATTTAGCAAGACCCTATCTCCAGACATAAAAATAAAACAGGGGCTGGGGTGCAGCTCAGTGATAGAGCCCTTGCAAGTATGTGCAGTTCCCTGGGTTCAGCACCACAGCACCAAAAGAAAAACTAATTTAAAAATCAAGCTTGATGAATAGATTTGATATTTTAAAAATAATTCCTTCAAAGTTCAGTTTTTTCATATATATTTGAGATGGGGTCAAGTCAAAAGTAAGTATGCTTTCTTAGGGTGCCTCTGTTCTGGATTCTCCCTGGAGTCCTGTCGTTGGGCTCCTCTGGGTTTTCTGGCTGTTCTTCCCTGTTACCTGCTCAACCCTCATTTTATCCTTTTTGGTGAATGTTTTGTTTTTTCTTCTGGCACTCTGAAAAAAGTAATAATTGATTTTCTGTGATGGGAATCAAGCTTGATATTGTAGTTTTATTTTTTAAATGTGTCACCAGAACTCTTCTAGCAGCAAGTACACTTTAAATCTAAAATTACTTACTTCTAAAAAAAAATAAAGTTAACATAATAATAATAGCTGCTCTCTGTGGCCAGCCAGGAATATATTGTGTTTGCTTTAATCCCTTTCTGTTAGAAAATATTTATGTTAAAATACATTTTAGTTTAGTCTTGAAGAATATCTTGATTAAAATTAATTGACCTCTTTTTACTGTTGTTGAGTATAGTAATTTAAAAATGTAACATTAATTTTTACCCACAATTATTTCTTCTGGCATCTTTTTATGTATTTGGTTTGTCTGATTATATATGATTTTTGTAATAGAAAATTATGGTGAATGGTTTTTCTTAATCACATTCCTGATATCCCACAATTGTGTTAAGTTTTAATATTTAGGATAAGGATAATGTGATCTATAGGTAATGGAATACTGTTTGGCCATAAGAAGAATGAAATCCTGTCATTTGTGCTAACATGGATAAAACTGGGAGGATATTATGTTAAGTGAAATAATCCTGGCACAGAAAGTCAAATACTGCATGATCTCACTGATACATAGACATTTAAAAAGTTGATTTCATATATTAGTTAGTTAGGTGCCATCGAGTTGGCATCCGACTCATAGCAACCCTCATAGGATTTTCAATGACTGATTGTTTCGGGATTGCCTTGGGAGTGGATTGCCAGGCCCTTCTCCCATTTTGCGGTACTGGGAGTTGAACTTGGGACCTCAGAGACTGCAGTGCAGTGCTCTACCAACTGAGCTAAATCCCAGCCCTGATTTCATATATAGAGAGAGTAAAATAGATGTTACCAGAGACTAGGACAGGAGGACAGAAGGAGGTTGGTTTTTGGATACAAATAAATAAAAGGAACAAGTTCTGGTGCCCTCTGGCACAGTAGGGTGACTATAACTAGAAGAAAGAATTTCACATGTTCTCAACACAAAGAAGTGGTAAATGTTTGAAGTGATGGATGAGCTCCTTGACCTGATTTGATCATTATGCATCATATACATATATCAAAATTTCACATTGTAACCAATAAATATGAACAACTATATGTGAATTAGAATAACGAAAATTCTTAAAAACATTCAGTTACACTCTATCTCACAACATTGTTCTATAAGCATATTTTACTCCTGAGTAAATTTTACAGAAGTTAGTTGTGCAAAATTACATTTTTAATAGAGGCAGTGGTATCAATACCACATCAATTCTTTTTTTTTTTTTTTTTAGTTGGGGACCATCTTTTTTGTTATTATTTAATTTGCATGCAGTATGAGTTTCATTATGGAATTTTCATGCAATTGTACCATATACTTTGTGCATCTTCTCTTCTTCATTACCTGCATGTTGCTGCTCCTTCTCCTCTCACTGATCCCCTCCCATCTCCACATATGTCCCATTGTATTTTCCATCTTAGATACACACACATATATATATTTTAAGGTAAATCTAGCTTCCAAATAAATATGAGTGAAAACATGGTATGCTTTCTGAGTCTATTATTTTGCTTAAAATGGTCTCCAGTTCCATCCATTTTCCTGCAAATAACATAATTTCATTCTTTATGGCTGAATAATATTCCATTTTGCATATATACCACCTTTTTCTAAATCTATCCATCTGGTGATGGACATCTGGGCTCATTCCATATCTTTGCAATTGTGAGAAGTGCTACAATGAACATGGAAGTACAGGTGTCTCTATGCTATGATGACTTAGATTCCTTTGAGAACATACCCAGGAATGATTTCCATAATGGCCTTACTAATTTCCAGTCCCACCAGCGGTATAAAAGGGTTCATTTTGCCCTTGCAGCCTCGCCAGCATTTTTTTTTTTTTTTGGTACTAGGTGTTGAACCCAGGGCTTCACACTTGCATGCTTTGCAAGTGCCAGACCACTGAGCTGCACCCCCAGCCCATATTTTTCTTTTAGTTTTTGAGACAGGGTCTCACTAATTTATGCAGACTGCCTCTGGTCTCCAACTTGCTATCCTTCTGCCTCTGCCTCCCAAGCCACTGGAATTACAGGCATGTACCACCACACCCAGCCAAGTGGTGTTGTTTTGTTGATGCTAGCCATTCTGACTGGGGTGAAATAGAATCTCCATGTAGTTTCAATTTGCATTTTCCTGATAGCTAAGGATGCTAAATGTTTCTTCATATATTTATTGGCCATTTGTATTTCTTTTGAGAACTGTTCAGTTCATTTCCCACCAATTGATTGGATTATTTGGGGGTTTTTTGTATTTAATTTTTTTAGTTATTTATTTATCCCTAAATATGAATCCCCTATCAGATATATAGTTGGCAAAGATTTTCTTCCCTTCTGTGGTCTCTCTTTTTACTCCAGTGATTGTTTCCTTTGCTGTGCAGAAGCTTTTTAATGTCATGCAATCCCATTTGTCAATTCTTGGTACTATTTCCTGGGCTGTTGGAATCCTTTTAAGAAAGTATTTACTGTATACTATGTGTTGGAGTATGTTCCCTACATTTTCTTCTAGTCGTTTCAAAGTTTCTGGTTTTACATTAGGATCTTTGATCCATTTTCAATTGATTCTTGTACAAGGTGTGTAGGGATCTACTTTCATTCTTCTACATGTGGATATCCAGTTTTCCCAACACCATTTGTTGAAGAGGTTGTCTTTTCTCCACTGTATTCTTTTAGGACCTTAGTCAAAAATCATGTGGCTGGCCGGGCACAGTGGTGCATGCCTATAATCCCATCTGCTCGGGAGGTGGACACAGGAGGATGGCAAGTTCGAGGCCAGGGGTAGTTTGCGTAACTTAGCGAGACCCTGTCTCAAAAGGTAAAAAAAAAAAAAATGGGCTGGGGGCACAGCTCAGTGGTCCAGTACTTGCAGAACATGCAGGTATAAGGCTCTGGGTTCAATCCCTAGTACCAAAAAAAAAAAAAAAAAAAAAAAAAAAATCAGGTGGCTATAGCTCTGTGAATTTATTTCTGGATCCTCTATTCTATTTCATCGATTTTCCTGTCTGTTTTTTTGCCAATATCAACCTTTTTTGTTACTGTGGCCCTATAATATAATTTTATCTCAAGTATTATGATGCATTCTACATCATTTTCTCTGTTCAGGATTGCTTTGGCTATGTGAGGTCTTTTGTGCTTCTGTGTGAATGTTAGCACTTTTTTTATTTCTGTGAAGTATATCATTGGAATTTTTATGGAAATTGCATTGAATCTGTAGATCACTTTGGTAGTATAGCCATTTTCATAATATTAATTCTTCTAATCCATGAGCAATGGAGATCTTTCCATCTTGCAGTGTCTTCTTCAATTTCTTTCTTTAGTGTTTGAAAGTTTTCATTGTAGAGGTCTTTTGGTTCCTTGATTAGATTTATTCCTAGATATCTCTTGAGCTATTGTGAATGTGATCATTATTTTCATTTCTTTTTCATGATGTTTGTTATTAGTATATAGAGATGTTACTGATTTTTTGATACTGATATTGTATCCTGCTACATTGTTGAAGGTACTTAACAGAACGAAGAGTTTTCTGGTAGAGTGTCTAGGATCATGTCCTCTGCAAAAAAAGATAATATGACTTCATTCTCTATTTGTATCCTTTTCATTTCTTTCTCTTGTCTTATCACTCTGGCTAAAACCTGAATCACTATATTGAATAAGAGAGGAGAGACTGGGGACCCTTGTCTCATTCCTGGCTTTAGAGGGAAGGCTTTCAATTTCTCTCCATGTCTCTATAGTGGCTGTAGGTTTGTTGTATACAGTCTTTAACCACATGAATTCTTTACAATGTTCTTCCTCCCACTACTTTGTGAAAAATAAAACAGTAATTCTATGACCTACATAGTCCCTCAGCATAGCCACTAGTTACATGTGGCCACCAAGTACTTGAAATGTAGCTAACCCAAATTGTATGTGCTGTGTGAAATACACACTAGATTTTAAAACTTATCTTGAAAAAAGATAAGTCAACTTTTTTAGAAAGTGGCGATATTGAACCTTTCTAAATTGTTTCATGTTGAAATTATACAATTTTGCCTTTATTAGGTTAAATAAAATATATTACTAGAATTAATATAACCTATTTCTCTTTACCTTTTTAAAGATGTGCCTGGCTACTAGAAAAGTTAAATTTATGAGTGTGACTCATATTTCTATTGGACAACACTGCTCTATATAGTATATTTAAAGAGAATAGCTGGTATGCATTGTGTTATGAGTGATGAGAAAAATTTATTTAAAACTCACTATTATCTGGGTTCACAATATTACTGTCTTTTTGTTGTTGTTGTTGTTCCTGGGGGTTGAACCCAGGGCCTCGCGCTTGCATGCTTTGTAAGTGCTGCACCACTAAGTTGCCGCCTCCAGCCCATTTTGTTATTTTTTGAAACAGGGTCTCACTAAATTACACAGGTTGCCTCTGGTCTCGAACTTAAAATCCTCCTGCCTCTGCCTCCCGAGCCGATGGGATTACAGGCAAGCACCACCATACCCGGTCTAATATTACTGTCCATTTGAAGACCTTAAGATTTGCCACTCAATAGAAGATACAGATGTGATTTTTACTATATATTTAATATATATATTGGAGGATCTTTAGAGTAATCAATGTTTTGATTACTGAAGCCTAATGCTAACATAGGTTTTAGAAAAGTAGATTTTATTTGAAGCAACTAAAGGTAAGATTATAATGTTTGAAAGTTTCTACAACTTTCACTAACTATATACTACTACAGTGTAAAGGTTCTGTAATCTGTCCTTCCTATTTTAATAGAAGTTCTGGAAACAAGTCTAGTTTTAATGTAAAAACACAAGAAACAGGGTTTTGTTTGTTTGTTTGTTTGTTTTGTTTTTTGTAACTCGATTGTATAATTAGGGCAATGCTTTTAGTTGTGTTCATTAATTAAAAGCATATTATATTGCAAATAAGAAATCAGCTAAGGAAATCATATTCATGGTGTAGTATTTTAAAAATATCAAGAAACCTTTAGAAAATCAGAAATGGCCATTTTTTACAAAGTCCTAGGTCATCCACAGTCCAGGGTAGTCATTCTGAATATAACCAACTCATTGATACCGGTACTGGATTTAGATGAAGTCTAGTCAAAGCAGACCTGCTTAGGACACAGAATGTTTAGCATGATTCATCAGCGGTACTCTTTGACCCACCAACTCTCATCTGACCCAGAGGTAATGTGCAGTAAGTCAGTTGTGTCACTCATCTGTACCATCTCCAAAATTTCTTTGCAAATTAAAGGTAAAGAAAAAAGATTAAGCAGACAACTAATATATGGTATCTTCTCAGTATGCCTTCACTGAATGAAAGTTTTAAAATCCAACAGCAGTAACATATTTTGAGATTTAACAATACAAAGAACTAAGATTTTTAAATATATTTACTAATAAGTTTTTTAATGGTTTAAGACATTTGGAAGATCTGTCCTAATAAGTTGCATTATTGTTTCTATTTTCAGTTTCAGAATGGAGGCGTTTTAAATGAAACATACCCACCAGAGTTAAGTAACATGAATAACACTGCCACACATCTTCAGCCACTTCATCATCCATCTGAAGCCAGACCTTTCCCTGACCTGACACCCAGTGGATTCCTATAATTCCAAGCCCAATTTTCACCTTGAATATTGGATCAAATTAGTTTGGGAAAGATCACAGAATAACAAAAGAGTTAATGTTGGGCATCAGTGCTGTTATTCCAAACCACATTTTCATCTTTGTTTTTAGAAAAGGAGTTTAAAGAATAATATCAGTATTATGTATACGATAGTCACTAAGAAGGTGTGCTGACAGTAATGAGATGCCATCTGCATTTTACATTATTGCAGCACTACAGATTACACAAAACTTGTTCAGGAAAACATTAAGACTGAAATTCTGACTCTGTCAACAAAAATGAAATGCTTTGCATTTTGAACTTTTGGATTCTCATTAGTATACCAAATACAAAGTTAAAAGACTAATCTATTTCCCTATATTTTTAGCCTCTGCTTTTATCTCAAATGTTAGAATAAATGATTTGGTGCTATTGTAAAAAGATAGTCTCCATGCTTTCCTCCTGCACTGTTAATCTAAGTGCCTCACATTTTTTTCTACCTGTAACACTGTAGGATATATATTTTATATAAAAAAATTTTTTTTCTTTTTAAGGTTAACAATATTCTGGTCACAGATATTATTTGTATTTCCTAAATCCAATCATTTTTATTAATTCAGGCATGTTTTAACTGCACTACTCACCTACTTTCTTCAGGTAAAGGGCAAATAGTGATTGAAAAGGTAATTATTTATCTTGTAATATAGTTGCTTCTAGACTTTAAATATTGCTCTGTGCCTTATGTTGAAAATTTGAAAGTAAAATATCTTTCCAAGTTATTTCTTAATTTTTACATAAATGTTAAGACAGTAGCACTTAAATTTCAACAGTGTTTTCAGAAACAACTGCTAACCTTTACTGAAATTGTTGCAATGATAGTTGAATGTTGTGGTATCAAAAATCTGCTCTTAAGTGCAAACATGTTTATTAAATTGTAATGAAAAAGAAGTGGCTTTATGTTTAGCCATTTCATTAAATTAAGCAAAGCACTCATTTTAATGTGTATAAATTGTCCTTAAAAACTGTCATGGATCTATAATCCTTTATGACACATTATATTGACTTTATAAATTTCACTTTTTAAAAAACAGTGGAAATTTTGTTTTTCTCGTTTTTGAGGAGTGTTACAATTGAAAATAGCAATGTTTGGTGCAAAGCATGTAATGAATGAAATGAATGGTGCATTGTACAGATACAATGAACAAAATTATTTGTAAAATATTTTCAGTCTTTGATTTAAGAATAGTTCATACCTTATATATGTATATAAATAATTTGAGTGTCATATATTTTATTAGTGTGTCTTTTTAAATAACACATTCAACTGTTATTAAGTTGGTGTCAAGAAAAACATAACCGGGCTGAGGGTGCAGTTCAGTGGTCCAGCACTTGAAAAGCATGCGAGTGTGAGGCCCTAGGTTCAAACCCCAGTACCACACACACAAAAAAAAGAAAGAAAGAAAGAAAAATATAACTACATGGTTTGTTTACCCTCATACATAAAATTGCTTTTATTATGTGTAGTGGTTATTACTAATGAGGCAAATTAATCATCCTATCAACTTTGCTATCCTCAGATGACTTATAGGAAAAGATATGGCTATCTGCCATTGTTTTACTTAGATAAAATATTTGAACAGCATAGATACATTTTTCATATATTCCTTAAAAATCTCATGGAATCCCAAACTGAGATGAATATTAAAATACAATATTTCATTTCCTTCCTTTTTTAAGTAAATTAATTTATATAAACATGGTTTCAGATAAACTCTCTCAGTTCTATGCATTTTCAGCCAAAAATTTGAATCTTTAAGGTTAATTTAAGTATTGAAAAAATTTGTCTAAAACATTTCATAATTGTTTCTTGCATGAGGTGTCACTAAGGCTTCAGACCAGTGACCTAGATTAATATTCTATTTTTATATTTAAGCTTTTAATTAAAAGTCTTCATATAAGCCATTGTTGATAGTCTGTTCCACATTTTATTGGGTGAATTATTTAGTTGAAAAAATAGGCTTTTAAAATTGTGAATACAATGATAATCAAGTATACAGTTATAAAGTTAAAAGGTTTCAAAGCAATATTGTATGTATATTTTTATCTATATAAAATAATTAAAATTTATCTAAAAACAATGAAATCACCTTAGACCAAATACACCTTTGCATTGCTAAGTGCCAAACAAAGAAAGAATGCTTAGTGTACTGCTGTATTGAAGAATTTCTTTTTAGATGATGTACACATCTAAAGATGTGGGTATGTCTAATTTCAGTTATTCCTATGCCAGGCTGTCCTTACAGTACCTGAAGATTTACCAGTGTTCCAATGTACTATGAAGCTTTCAATCTTTGTTGTTACTGTTGTTAGGTGCTATCCAGTTGGGTTCAATCTTTACTATGCACAAACTAGCATTTTTCAGTATTAATAAATTTTAGGTACATATTTTCAAGACTTTTCTCTATCCTTCAAAATGTTACTGCTTCCATATGCCATGTATAGATTTTTGTTTAAAGTATGATTTATAATATCCTTAGCAAAAATTATATACAATAATATAAATGGTAATAAAATACCCACCAATGGATAATATTTTAATGTAAATTGTTCTTTCTGGTCCATATTAAGGAAATGATTACCTATAATATAGCATTATAATTGTAATAGATGAAGGCAATCTATAATATTTAAGGGTGTGTTAAGTCAAGAATTCATAAACTCATTTTTCAATTCATCCTAGATGTTTGGGTCCTTCCTTACTTGACCATAAAGACATCATGCTTTCAGGGGATATTCCTCTCTCTCTTTCCCTCTTTGCTTCCTCCCCATCATGAGGTGACCAAGCCTCTGCCACAAACTCCTAACATGATGTACTAGGCTATGACAGAGCCAAGTAACCATGACTACAATCTCTGAAACCATGAGTTAAACCTTTTCCCTTTTTAAGTTGATTATCTCTGTTTGTTGCAGTATATGAAGACTTATACGGAAGGTCATCCTGAGCTGGGCACCATAGTGCACGCCTATAATCCCAATGATTTAGGAGTTGGAAGCAAGAGAATCAAGAGTTCAAGTCCAGAGACAGTCTATGTACCTTACTGATACCCTAGCTTCACATTTAAAGAAATGGTTTGGGAGTGCAGCTCAGTGGTAGAGCATTTGCCTACCATGTGTGAGGCCCTGGGTTGAGCCCTCTAGTGCTGGGGAAAAACAAAACCCCAAAAAAACATGTCATCCTGAATTATGTAGGTGGACACAGGGTAATCATCAAGAGTCCTGGGAAGAGGAAAGTAGAGCAGTTAGAAAAGGGGAGTGATGACCGAAGTTGTTGGAGGTGGGTGAATATGCTATGGTGCTGGTGTTGAAGATGGGGGACCACAAGCCAAGGGATTCAGGCAGTTCCTATAAACTACAAAAGGCAAGGAAACTAATTGTCCCCTACTGCCTGTGTAAGGAACACAGCCCTGCAGACACCTTGGCTTTGGAACTTGTGTCTTCTAGCATGGTCAAGGTAATACATTTATATTGTTTTAAGTCACTGGGTTTGTGGTATTCTGTTAGAGCAACAACAGGAAACTAAGAGGTAGTTATAGATTTTTGAGAAGGCAAAGGATGCATCTTAAAAGAAAACGTCTATTATAATTTCTAGAGCAAAATGAAATTGTTTTGTGTACCTCTCCTTGGCTACAACAACTTCACTATCCTGCAGGAAAGAACCAGGAAGGTTTGGCAGTACTTTCTGTCCCTCTTCTCCCCACTAGATGCCTCTGGACCTACAAAGGAACCTCTACTCTATCAGACTGGTGGTGGTACTTGATAGGCTCCAGCCATGCCTCTGCATTGCAGACATGTAGAAGAGCACATCACAGCATTGCCTTGTCCAGATGTTGATCTTCTGTCAGCAGCCCGGATATGCATGGCTCACAGCCCCACATGTGTTTCTGAAGGGTCCTAATAATGTGTCTGGTCTTTAAAAATAACCATACAAATTGGCCTGATTCCTCGAATGGCTTTATGTCAGTGTTTTAGACATTACACAAGCGATGCCATTTATACATTTCAAAGTGATATTCTGCATTTAAAATTTAAGAAGATATTTTGGGGATGCTCTTTACAGTTATACATCTAAGGTGCTTGTGTGTGAAAAAATATTTTTACTTATATCAGGATATTATCACCTAATAGGGCCTCAGAAAAGAACATTAAATGAGAGTAAGTGATCAAAACTGTTCCCAATTGTTCTTTTTTTAATGAACACTGCACAGCATATACCAAGAATGCCAAAAAAATGTATACACATTTTAAGAGATAGTCTCCATGTTTTACTTTTCAAAGTTAAATTGGATTATGGTAGTGACATATAATATGACCTTCACTCAAAAGATGACATTAATCAAAAGAATCCTCGCACTCCCATGTGACAGGTATGGAAAAATGGAAAGCTTTCATTCCAAGTCGTGTGTACATTTTGTTGGCATCCTCTGTATTTCTTTAATGCTTTATTTTCACAGCAATTTGTAATACATTTTTGAAATTGATTATTACACTATAAGATGAGTTTATATTCCTGGAATTTCCATTAGCATTTTCAGACCGCAGTTGACTGTGGGTAACTGAAACCACAGGAAGCAGAACTCTAGATGAGGGGACCATTTTATTTCAGGGTGGTCTGTGATAGAATACAGTAAGAGGTGAGCCATTGGCTTAAATACATGCATCATGCATTTATAAGTTCTCTTGAAGTTCATATGTTAAACTGTGGATCAATCTTAAGATATAAGATTACCATTGTTGCAACTATTGAGGAATTATTCCTACAGTTGAAGAAATTGAGGCTAAAATGTAAACTAATTAATACTTATTCTAACTAAGCTACCACTCACTTGTATAATAAATTAGTATAACCAGATTTTAGACAGTTTTTCAGGTTTCTCTCTGGTTTGAATGAAATATGCAATTAAGTCTCTCTCACTGGGCATTTATACCATCTAGCATATTCTAGATGGCTCTGTGTTCATTCCCGATTTTCATCATATCTGTAAAATTAATGTGTGCCTCTATCTAAAGGATATTCACAAAATTTATTCTTACACATTTGTGCATAACAAAGAAAATCTTCCATTGCAAGTTAGACATTTAAAAGGTTATAAGAATATTCAGCTTAAAATGAAAGTATTAAACATTTGGGTAATAGACTCCCATATTTTCCTAGAATTGGCAAACTACATACAGAATTTAAAACTTCATTTCAAAAGTCAAGTTACCAAACATTTTATAGTATAAAAAAGAACTTCTACTTCTGAGTATCTTCCATATGCCAGACATTCAATATGCAAATTTTCACTAGGCTTTTGGGATATTGAGGAATATTTATTTTCATTTTACACTTGTTTGAGGTAAATCTACCAGGATTCTATTCAGGCTGTGGGTGTGCAAGAACTTTGAGTTAACGTTTAGTGTTTTGTTTCTATAATATTCTTCACAATGTCATTTTCTTTGTGATTTTAATCTCAAGAGCACATTGAGTCACCACCTTCAGTAACAATCTACATTTTTAATGTGTATTTTATAGAATCTGAGTCACATAAGATGTCACCATGTAGATCTAGTAATCAAATAAATGTGGGAAAACAGTGGCCAAAGCAGTTATATTCCTTAGCTAAAGACTTTTAATGTGTTAATGTACACTATAATTTTCCAAAAGAATTGGCTCATAATATTTTCCAAACGTCACCAAAACTATTTTCAGAGTTCATCACATGGTGCTAGTGTTCAAGGAAAGTACTTTGGGCAAGTCTCTTCTGTAGTAAAAGATCTCAAGTTCTTCTCTTGTATTTCGTTATGGCTCAGTGTCCTTATTTTAAAACTTACTTTATAACATGATGCATTGTAGGGATGAGGCATAGAGAAGAAGGGAAGAGACGTGACTCTGAGTTGGATTGGCTTGAGGTTTATCTAGCCCACCTTGAGTCCTGAGGCATACCCAGGACTCTTTTGTGACTTGCTGCAGCACATCTGGCTTGAGTCCATGAGGCTGAGGCAAAATGGCCCCTAATGGCTCGCCTCCCCGTTGGCACACCCGGCTTGATCCCATGAGATTTAGGCAAGATGGCCCCTGCCTGATGCAGCTAAGGCACGTCCCTACTTGAATTTCTTGCCCAGTCATTGTCACCCAATATCATCTGATTGGTTAGTCCAATCACCTGATGTCACCTAATTGGCTAACCCAAAACATCATCAAAACATCACAGATTCAACTGGTTTACCCAAAAGGCTTATAAGTGTGGTGCACAGGAAATAAAGTTGAGTTCTGAATTACCATCAAGAAAAGAGCTCCCAGAGTTGCGTGTCTCTGTCGACTCAAGACTAGTGGGTTTCATATGTGTGGTTTCAATTCATGGCTGATAGGGCCCCACAATACATCGTCCATGTTAAACTTACATGCCATTTTGCCACCAATGACACTGATTCACAAAAATTTCCTACACACTTTGCCCCTCACTCCCCAGTCCATCTTTTCCCTTTGTGGGAGACTTTAATATTTTAATCTCTATGCCTGAAGTATTCACTGTGTGGTCTCTCTTCCAGATCACTTATAAATATAACCTAAAAGTTTTTTTTATCAAACTTGACCATCAGAAAACTCTGTAGTTCAGCCATGCTCTTTTGGCTATCTTCAGAAAGTTCCACTGAGTTTTATTTTGGTGTTTTTTTATCTAAAATTTTCATAGATTTACTCAGAAAAGCAGTCTACAAGAAAGAGGGCTGAACTTATTGGACAGATCATGTTTAAACCCCTCAGAAAAGGCCCACATGCTTTTGTTTTTATTGTTAGAACTAGAAAAATAACATGTTTCTCTTCACTGTAACCAGAACACTTAAAAACAAATTAGAGCACAATTAGAGCAATGGCTCTTGCCGTCTCAGCCTGCCCAATTATATTTACCTCTCACTAGCTTGCGTTAACCTCCTGCTCTCTATTTTCTCTGCTGTTATTTTACATTTATTTTTTCTGATCATGCTCTATTATTTCATGTATTATTCTAATCAAATTCCAGTTTTCCCTTCCCCACAACCTATTTTTGAAATGATTTGGAAGAAAGAACAAAACAAGAAATGTAATGAAAGGAAGAAAAATCATTTTGGTCACAATCCTGATTGCTAGAAGCTATGATACCAGATAGAGCTGCTTCATGGAGATTTTTAATATTCACAATCCAATTTGTAATTCATATTGGCAATGTTCATGGTAGCTGACTTTTTTTTCCTTCTGGTTTTTCAGTGGTATCAATATACACTATTGAGTATCCAAATCCTTTAATTCTCCTTAAATGCTTCAGTTAAAACCCCATGAGTGTTTAAAGGGTTTAACATAAACCATCAAGATAGTAATGAATGGTACAAGCTGATTTTATGAGGCAAGTATAGTTTCCCCATGACTTAAAAGGAGCAGACTAATAAGCATGGAGTGAAACCATTTGCAGCGGGCCATGCTGGCCAGGTGGGAGACTGAATGTGTATGGGGCTTCAATGTCAGCCACGCATGTGTGTGCAGGGTCTGACATGAGGATCTGCTGTGGGTCTGCGGTAGTCACCAGTGAGGATGCCCCACCCCCATGCCCCCTCACCACCGGCCAGAGAAGCAAGGCACAGCCCTCTGAGTTCTTGAATGACCCAGGGAGCCAAGGTAATGCTGGATTTTCTATTTGGTATTTGGCAGCTAGGCCTGGATCTGACTTGATCTTGGAGAAATCTTACATTATTTACATATCTAGATCATAGGGCGGTTTTCATTGTCTATGTAATGATAAACTGATTTTTCCCCCACACCCTTGTTAATAGTAAAAATAACTTTTCCTTTTCTACTTAAGTTATTCCATCATTTTCAAAGGAAAAGCAACTATTCTGAGGTTTCCTTTAGGGCTTCACAGGAACAGAAGGATGGTGACAGCTACAGTGGTGACAGCTATAGTTTTCAGTTACGTTTTTGCAGCTTCTCTCTCAAAGAAATTTTAATCATCCAAATATTAGATTATATATAATTATTTTTGAATCCCCACATATAGGTTAACCCCTGTATTTTTTTCAAGCTTTATGGAGGTATAATTGACAAAGTTATACACACTTAAAATTTGCAGTGTGATGTTTTGGTATGTGTGTACTTTGCAACATGATCACCACAATGAAGCAATGGGGCATGACACAGACACCCACGTGGACACTTCCAGGCAGAGCTGCTTCTGCAGACCAGACTGGTTCTTGATAGTGGGTTAATTCATATACAGTGTTTATACAACTAGGGAGACAAAGCAAACCTATCCAAAGAGTAGGCCCAAGTGCCAACCTAAGGGCACATCCCTTCAGTAGGCCCAGTTTCAAAGTTGGAGGTAGAGTTGCACAAGAATTCCATGACTTTTAATTAACATACATAGCACATACTGGCCAGAGACCCTCTGCTTCTCATGTTTATATGCACCAGGACAATGCAGGCCATTATGGATTGTATTCACACAGGGAGGAAACATTATTCCTATAATGCGAGCAAAGAACTCAGATACTTTATTCCTTTTTAACAAATAAGAATACAGAAGCCCAAAAGATAAACCTCCCTTCCCAATGCAACATCACTGGCCATTACAAATTCCCACGTATTTTGATAAGAGCAATATCCATTTTATTCACAGTCTCAAAAATTAGGGCCTCATTACCATGGCTTGAAGATTCTCACCAATGCTTCTTGGTCTTCCACAAGGGAACCCTGTAGGTTCTGGTTACAATACAGACTCTGACTCAGTAGGTCCAGGGAGGTCCTGAGAGACCAATTTCTACCAAGCTCCCATGTGGTGCTGCAACTGCTGGCCTTCACTTTTGAATATTGAGCATTTATTTCTAGGCAATGCCCTGGGCTAGTCTATGTGAACATGAGCCTTTACAAGAAAAGTGTCAAGGACTTTCTACTGTAAATTATTTCCTGGTACAGTAAGGAGTTCCAATCAGAGAATTATTTTGCTATGCCTGAGGCAAGCAGTATTGCTGTGAGTGCTTATTTCAGAAATAAAGCTAAGAAGGTGGATCATTTAGGTGTCCTCTTCTAGCCCTGTGAATGCAGTAGTTGTATTCCTGAACATCCTTGCCAGAAGAACCTACCATGCTTAAGAAAGCTCACATCTCTGTCTCCTATTCAGTCCATCAGAACATGCTTTGTTTCCTCTTAAGTAATATTCACCATTGCAAAATTGCAAGTAGGCAACTAGCAAAATGTTCCTTGGGAGCATAATTACTAGCTTTCACTCATAAGAAGTTCCCTTTCCTAGCACATTATTCCCTACTGTCGGCACTCTCTTATGGGCCTCTGAACCTTAGTCCAGTTGACATTTTAGAATTAGTCACTCCTGGCTATGTGGGCCTGCTCTATGCACAGTAGAATGCCTACAGGCATCTCTAGGCAGTACTCACAAGATTTGAGTAGCACTCCACTCCCCAGGTGTAGCCTCTGTAAATATCTCTCAAGGTTGCCAATGTCCCTTAGGAAGCAAAAGTGCACACAGTTGACAACCACTTAAAAAAAATAACTTATGTTGGAAAGGACAATTAGATGAAAAGATAGAAAGAGAATTTAGTGCTTCATTTCACTTAGGGGGTCACACACTGAGTTTAGGCTAGAATGATTAAATGTAAATCTTTTCAGTTCAAATAGTGAATTCTAAATACTATCAATGCTCTGTTTTTAAATGGCACAAATTTCAGTAGGCAAAAATTCCAGATTCCATGTCTAGCTTGAGTCTTTGCAGATGTGGCAGACAGTGGGAAAGAACCAATACTTCTCTCCATTGTCATCAGTGCAAGAATGGAAAGGGGGAGACCAGAGATGTATACAGCCTCTAACAGTTCCCCGTCAGAACATCCAGCTGGGTGGTGAGATGTCTTCAGTCTTGTGTAAAATGCAAACGTTTCAGTATCACTTCATGATTAGGTTCCCATCCCCTGTTCATGAATTCTCAGCCATCTAGGTAGCTAAATTCTAAAGCAGTTCGTCTTGACATCTAATGACAGTAAATCAGCCATACAGTACACTCCATGTGATTTTGAGGGGGACTTCTCACTACAGTTTTAATGGGAAATATTTTACTGATATTTAACTGACAAAAATAAAAGTCAATAAGACATTTGCCTAAATACTGAGCAAAAATGGATCTAAGGAAGTACCACTTGTTCTGAAATTTGTTATTTCACTGTTAAGAGAACTCTGAAGTAAAACACGTATGAGTACTTAAAAACTCATTTCTTGTTCATAGATTCTCTATAATATCATTAAGACGTGACAGCTGTGAAGGCTGTCTTGTGAACACAAGTTATTTATGGTAGTTCATGTTAATAGCTAGAGGCCCTGGCACAGGGCCAGAGTGAAGAGGCCACTTCCCTCTCTCACTGGAAGAGGGGAAAAGCTGTTTTCTCTCAGCTCCAAGCTGAGGGGTGACATCCATCTCCTTCTAATAAAAATGATCTGCTGCTCTCCATCTGCCACCACTGCCTCTATTCACAATTCCACTAATATTTCTTGAACACCTACCGTGTGCTAGGTAGTAAGCCAATCACCTTCACATAATTTACCTTATTTTAAGTCAGGCCTTGTGGACAGCAATGGGGAATCTAAGGAAAAACATTTGCATCATGATGCAAGCCTATTTTAGAGCTTTTGTGCTTAAAAAAAGTGAGTGAACTTAAAGTAACTTAATTCGTTACTTCTTTTCTTGTTTGATTATGAAATAGATGTGCCCCCAAAATTTGGAAGCAATTTGTGATTTTGATAGTTGACTCATTTTTGAAGTGTCTTAGTGTGGTTTCAGAATTTTTAACACTCATGCAATGAGGTTGTCTTTAATAAACAAAACATCCTTTGGTAAAATGACCAGCCACTCTTTGATTTTTAATTCTGAATTTTTACTTAGTACTTCTCTCAAAGATAGCCATATATAATCTTTTCTTAATGAAATCTAAGCCAGTGTCAGATCATATTTTGACAGCAATGTATTAAATTTGGAAAACTGGTATGGGAATCAAATATTGACAGCAGTATTCAGAATAATCAAGGGGAAAGCACAGTTGTATGTCTTGAATGGTGCCTGTTTCTATTATTTTCCCATTGCTACTGTAAAAAATTACTGAAACTTAGTGGCTGAAAATAACACAAATTTATTGTCTTCCAGCTCTGGAAGTCAGAGATCCCAAATCAGTCTCATCGGCTTAAGTCACTGTGTTCCTTCTGGAGAGTGAGAATCTACTTCCTTGTCTTTGTCAGCTTCTAAAAGTTGCCTACATTACTTGGCTGATGACCTCTTCCTCATGTCACCCCTACCTCTTGCTTCTGTCTACTATTACTCTGATATCCTGCTTCCCTTTTATAAAGACTTTAGTGACTACATCAGACTCACTCCAGTAATTCAGGTTAAATTCCCCATCTCAAGATCCTGGATTATATGTGCAATTTCTCTTTTACCATGTATGGTCCCATATCCATAGTTTCTGAGGATTAGGATTTGGACAACCTCGAGGGGCCATTATTCACCCTATTACAATGCTGAAAGAAACCTCAAACTACACTTAGCAAACACTTAGTGTAAAGGCAACTTACTACCTGAATCAGCTTAAGTAAACAAGAAGCAGATCTGGAAAACATTCAGTAAGTTATTAATTTTAATCTAATGTCCCAATACACATCTGGGACTTTCCATTGTTGTATTATACCAAACATAAGACTGAAAAACTAACTAAAAAGATCATTTAAATGCTCTATAACTGTAATGCCTGCAGCTGTAGCTCTGGGGTGTCCGGTCCCGTCAGATCTTGGAAGCTAAGCAGGATCCGATCTGGTTAGTACTTGGATGGGAGACCCCCTGGGAACACCAGATACTGTAGGCTTGGGAGAAGGACCTGGCAACTTACTCCCAAAGAATAATCAAACATTGAAAACTCTATGAATAGCAGAGAAGCACTGATAATACTGTTTCGCCTGTTATGCGTAGGGTTGCTGAGTCGGACATTGACTAGACAACACCTAAGTACAATATAAACATTCCTTGGAAATGCAAGGAAAATTTAAAAATTATCCAGAAAACCCAGAACTCTGGTCTATATGTCAAAACCATTGATTTATAGCAATACCATCGAACATTTGCTTTAGGTTATTATCTTGAAAGATGCTTATCTTGAATGGCACCATTATTTTTATCCAGACCTCATTAGTGATGACAAATGCTATCCAAATATGAAAACCTGTTTTGGGATTAGAGAAGAGTGGAAATATGGTCTCCATAGGCACTGTTGTGACATCCCTGAGCATGGTCAATTGGACATGTTGCTTGCTGAACAAAATGCACTTTAAAGAACACAGTTCTGTTTTTTTCTAATAGAAGTTAGTACTCATCATGAGCATTGGTTGTAGCCATTCATTCAACAAATATTTAACTTTTGAGAATTCCTGATAAGGTAGGTATTAGGTAATTTGAGTGGACATAAAGATGGATTTTATCATTGAGTCTAAAAAACATTTGCAGAATTTTGTTTCTTCCTCCTGGGCAGATTTGAGGCTGTTTGAAACAATAAAGTCAGCAAAAGTGATAGAAAAAGCCAAGGCTATGTCAGAAAGGACCCAGAAGCTGCAAAGCCCTTGATATTAGGTAGAATAACATTCTCTCTCAGAGCCCCAAGCTGCCTTGTAAAAGGTCCGACTACTCTGAGGCTGAGAAGGTGTGGGGTGGAGGCCAGGCCACGTGGAGAGGCAATGTGTGGAGAATGCCCTTTGGTAGTCCCAGCTGTGGGCAGCCTTCAAGCCATTGTAGCCCAGGTGATAGATATGTGAGTGAGAAGCTTCCAGGTGACTCCTGCCCACAGCAGTTCAAGTCATCTGCAGCTGTTTGAGTCTTTTCAGCTGAGGTCCCTGCATCACGGAGTAGAGGTCAACCAGACCTGCCCTGCCACATCCAATTGCCTGACCCATAGCATCTCTGAGCAAAGTGAAACTGTGTTTCATGGCACAAAGTTTGGGGGTGGTTCAATACACAGCAAAGATATCCAGAAGAGTCTTCAAGGCTGAGTAAAAATGCAGGGAATAAGAGGGCAAAGGAGGACATTTGTGTTAACCTAGAATTTTGACAGAAGCCGTAAAGCTGACAATGTGAGGTATAAAAATATACTGATTCTCAAAAGAGCCCCAAAACCTGGACCAGGTCAAGCAGCAGCAGAGTAAGCCATTCTACAATCACACAAACCCATAGTGTATTGAAGAACAAGATATTTATTTTATAAGTCCTCATGTATCACTTAGAATAAAGAAGCCATGCCTCACCTCCGCTGGCCTCATCCTAGGGCAACCTAAAAAAAATACTGATGCCAAGTCCCTCCACAGATGGATTGAAGCAGAACCTCTGTGGGTACAGCCAAGAAGAAAATAGAAAAGGAAAGAAGGAAGAAAGGGAGAGAGAGAGGAAGGAAAAAGGAAAAAGGAAAGAAAGAAAAATGAAGAGAAAAAAGAAAGAAAGAAAGGAAGGAAGGAAGGAAGGAAGGAAGGAGTTTTAAAAGCTGCCCAGGTGATTCTAATGTACAGTCAGGATTGAGAATAAATGTAAGCAAATATAACTCAGAGAAGCTAAACAGATGAGGCTCAGGGGTACCAGATGCAAATACTTAAGACTCTGAAAGTTCAGCTTGTGCTGGAAATCAGCACAGAATCATGGGGCTGGTCTTCAGCTTCTGGGCCCTTACAACCATGGCCCACAGTCTTGGCCTCTGGTCCTCAGATTCTTCACCTTCAAAACGGGACTAATGGTACCACTTACTCTGTGAGAAGAATGGAGTGAGGATGGAAAGAGATCATCCACAGAAGCTGTGAACTCTTCCTCGAAAGGGGTAAGTGCTGAAAAAATTACAATTAGTTCAATGTTATCTCAGAAATTTACACTGAAAAACACTGCTATGTAATAAAGTTACTGTGGGTGTTTCAAGCACTTAATGGAAATATGTTATTTCAGCTATGTTTTAGTATCCAAACTTGTTAGATTATCCTACTTTTGACCCGATTTTTTTCATTACCATGAATACCTGTGATTCACCTGCACAACTAGTTTTCATTTTTCTTTGGTTTTTATCTTAATTTGGATGCTATGAATCTTGCAGTTTGTCCCTTCACTTTGGCATTAAAAGACATAACTGGCCCAAATCTTAGAACTGAATAAAACTGGCTTATTATTCTCTCTCCCCCATTTTTCCTTTCTTACTCAAAACCTCATCTTTGATTTTGTACTTTTACATAATGTATATATGTTTTTTGAAGTGACTGAAATACTTTGGACAGAATCAATCTAAGTTAAGGACATTAGAAGAACTCCTGTGATGAGATTCAGACTAATAGATCAGTGGCTAATTGAGAGATTCAGACTAATAGGTAACTGGCTAATCAAAAAATTCAGTTTACCTCTGGGCGCAATATCGCATGCCTATAATCCCAGCGGCTGGGGAGGCGGAGGCAGGACGATCTCAAATTAGAGACCAGAGGCAGTCTTGTGTAACTTAGTGAGACCCTGTCCCAAAAAGTAAAAAAAAAAAAAAAAAAAAAAAAAAAAAAAAAAAAAAAAAAAAAAAA